>CM049392.1:24190824-24213324 GCA_026937815.1 Etheostoma perlongum | reverse complement strand
ACAGACACAGAGACACAAAGACAGACAGACACACACAGACACAGAAACAGAGACACACAGACACAGAAACAGTGACACACACAGACACAGAGACACACACACAGACAGACAGACAGACACACAGACAGACACACACAGACACAGAGACACACACAGACACAGAAACAGAGACACACACAGACACAGAGACACACACAGACACAGAGACACACACAGACACAGAGACACACACAGACACAGAGACACACAGAGACAGACACACACAGAGACACACACAGACACAGAGACACACACAGACACAGAAACAGAGACAGACAGACACAGAAACAAAGACACACACAGACACAGAAACAGAGACAGACAGACACAGAAACAGAGACACAGACAGACACAGAGACACACACAGACAGACACAGAGAGACAGACAGACACAGAGACACACAGACAGACAGACACACACAGA
Source organism: Etheostoma perlongum (assembly GCA_026937815.1). Taxonomy (NCBI): domain Eukaryota; kingdom Metazoa; phylum Chordata; class Actinopteri; order Perciformes; family Percidae; genus Etheostoma; species Etheostoma perlongum. Next base: position 24,212,861 of record CM049392.1, on the reverse strand, counting down.
CACACACAGACACAGAGACACAGAGACACACACAGACACAGAGACACAGAGACACACACAGACAGACACACACACAGACAGACAGATAGACAGACAGACAGAGAGACACACACAGACAGACAGACACACACAGACAGACAGACAGACAGACAGAGACACACACACAGACACACACACGTAGCCAAATGGACATGAATACAGTTATTCTCTGACACACACACGTTAAAAAGTATGCACACAACCATTCTTTTACAACATTATTATTTGACAGCTATACTTTAGCTTTCGATACTTAACGTTATCATCTTATGAAATATAAATATTTGTTATAAACTACCCAACAAGTTGTTGTAAAATTATATTTACACATGATTGCATCAGTAATAATAATCCAACTGTATATCAATCACAGGGGCTGTTTGTCTAAATGGTTCTACTACTGTAATACCTGTGTACTTTTACCCAGGTACAGTTATGAATGTTGCTTGTAACAGAGTATTTTTACATTGTGGGATTGACAATACTATCTGAATACTTCTACCCCGGCAGTGTTAGTACTTATAGTAGTTGTAGTTCTACCTCAACAGTGTTAGTACTTATAGTAGTTGTAGTTCTACCTCAACAGTGTTAGTACTTATAGTAGTTGTAGTTCTACCTCAACAGTGTTAGTACTTATAGTAGTTGTAGTTCTACCTCAACAGTGTTAGTACTTATAGTAGTTGTAGTTCTACCTCAACAGTGTTAGTACTTATAGTAGTTGTAGTTCTACTTCGGCAGTGTTGGTACTTATAGTAGTTGTAGTTCTACCTCGGCAGTGTTAGTACTAATAGTAGTTGTAGTTCTACTTCGGCAGTGTTGGTACTTATAGTAGTTGTAGTTCTACCTCAACAGTGTTAGTACTTATAGTAGTTGTAGTTCTACTTCGGCAGTGTTGGTACTTATAGTAGTTGTAGTTCTACCTCAACAGTGTTAGTACTTATAGTAGTTGTAGTTCTACCTCAGCAGTGTTAGTACTAATAGTAGTTGTAGTTCTAGCTCTAGCAGTGTTAGTACTAATAGTAGTTGTAGTTCTAGCTCTAGCAGTGTTAGTACTAATAGTAGTTGTAGTTCTACCTCAGCAGTGTTAGTACTAATAGTAGTTGTAGTTCTACCCCAGCAGTGTTAGTACTTATAGTAGTTGTAGTTCTACCCCAGCAGCGTTAGTACTACTAGTAGTTGTAGTTCTACCTCAGCAGTGTTAGTACTAATAGTAGTTGTAGTTCTACCTCAGCAGTGTTAGTACTAATAGTAGTTGTAGTTCTACCCCAGCAGCATTAGTACTACTAGTAGTTGTAGTTCTACCTCAGCAGTGTTAGTACTAATAGTAGTTGTAGTTCTACCCCAGCAGCGTTAGTACTTATAGTAGTTGTAGTTCTACCTCAGCAGTGTTAGTACTAATAGTAGTTGTAGTTCTACCTAAGCAGTGTTAGTACTTATAGTAGTTGTAGTTCTACCTCAACAATGTTAGTACTAATAGTAGTTGTAGTTCTAGCTCTAGCAGTGTTAGTACTAATAGTAGTTGTAGTTCTACCTCAGCAGTGTTAGTACTTATAGTAGTTGTAGTTCTACCTCAGCAGTGTTAGTACTTATAGTAGTTGTAGTTCTACCCCAGCAGCGTTAGTACTAATAGTAGTTGTAGTTCTACCTCAGCAGTGTTAGTACTTATAGTAGTTGTAGTTCTATCCCAGCAGCGTTAGTACTAATAGTAGTTGTAGTTCTACCTCAGCAGTGTTAGTACTTATAGTAGTTGTAGTTCTATCCCAGCAGTGTTAGTACTAATAGTAGTTGTAGTTCTACCTCAGCAGTGTTAGTACTATAGTAGTTGTAGTTCTATCCCAGCAGCGTTAGTACTAATAGTAGTTGTAGTTCTACCTCAGCAGTGTTAGTACTTATAGTAGTTGTAGTTCTAGCTCTAGCAGTATCAGTAGTATTTCGTATAGTACATAGCTTGTACCCAGAGCGGTGAAGGACTCCTGGTTCAGGCTGCAGCCGTTCAGCGGCAGGCGCCTGATCTGTGTCAGAGGAAGGGCGGAGACCAGCGGGTGGACCACGCCCCCTGTCGTCTTATTGGACGACACGTCAAGCTCCGCCAGCATCGTCAGAGAGGGGAGCACCTGGACTGGACACAACGAGTTACATCACTGTTACATCACTGATGACCTCACAGCTCACTGGGGACGTAACATGCATCGGGAATCGGTTCAAAATCCATTTAAATGTTAGAGATTACAACCGGTTGAGATAATAAAAAAAAAATTATTGTGGTGCAATTTTTAACACCCTAGGGCGTCATCTACTTTAAATTTTACTTGTTTCACTTCAGACGTCACTACATCTTGTTAGTTTTTTGAAAATCAACACTTTAGTTGACGCTTTTTATCAATGTTTTTAACTTTTTATGTTTTTGTCCCCCAAACACTACGTAACACTGACTTATTAACTTTAGTTTTACAGTTATTTTTGGAATTTATGGTCAATAAAGCTAATTTATAGGAAATTATACCTAATGTTTGAGTTAGAAAAGCAGAAATTAGGAATTATTTAGACTAAAATTAAAGGAATGGATGTTGATGATAATCACAGACTGGAATATGTCAACTTTTACTCAATACTATTTCAAAAACACTTCCATTTGTTTTACAATGCTATAAAATTGAATAAGACGCCCCAAAATTAATGAAAGTAGAGATTTGTACTTGGCAAAGAGTGTTGGGTGGAATCAATCATGTTATTTTGGGGAATTAAAAAGAACATTGATATAGGAAAACAACTAATTACTTTTTGGTTTAATTTTGTCACTTTTGATCTGTTGTTTTGCACAGTTTATATAAATAAAAGAAATATATTTCAGTCATTTGTCTGCAGCTCATTTGGTTTATAAAATCCTGAGAAAATCGCATTGTAAACTTGTAAAATTGTTAGTCGTATCGAATCATGAGTTGAGTTTATCGTTACATCTCTACAGCTCACAGTCATTCATATCAGTTTAGTACACACACACACACTCACTCACACACTCACACACTCACACTCACACTCACACTCACACTCACACTCACACTCACACTCACACTCACACTCACACTCACACACTCACACACACACACACACACTCACACACACACACACACACACTCACACTCACACTCACACACACTCACACTCACACTCACACACACTCACACTCACACACTCACACACACACTCACACACACACACTCACTCAGAGCTTCCAGATCGGTGTGTTTGAGACAGCAGAGGTGGAGGTCGAGGCTCTCCAGGTGTGTGAGGTGAGCCAGGTGGAGCGTGAGCCGGTTCAGTCCCCCAGCCAGACTTTTGTTACTGGACAGGTCCAACTCTCGCAAAGCGGGGAGGCAGCAGAGCGACCCACCTGCAGGACAGTGACGGGGGAGATGTTGCTATGTTACTATCGTGGTACTTTTAGGAGAAAATACATCAGACTTTGCAGAATGCATGTGTAATCTAACTTTAACATACATATCCAAAAAGGATTAACTTAACTTCTAACCAAATAAATTGAAGAACACCGGATAATCATTTGTAGAAGGTATGTCAAATGGAGGCTAGGAGCTTAGAAGAGAACAGAGATAACGGCTTCAGTTCCCCGTCTGACACTTAGGGCCTTTTCCCACCTTTTTGCGTGTGTTTTAGGGTTTTTTTTATCACCTGTTTACCTGCCAAAAATAGCAGATAGACTTCTTTTGCATTGCCGGTAGACAAGTCTGTTAACATGTTCTGTGGTTAAAAAAAAAAAATGTAAATGTCAGGTCTGTTAGACGGAAATCGGTGGGGTCTGGATGGACAGATACCTGCTGAACAAAACAGTCCAGGAAAAGCATGATTTGGATATTTTTTTGCCTCTATTTATAAGATAGAGTAGAGACCCCCCCTCCCCATGTTAACCCCCAGTACTGAACTAGGACAGCGAGGGTGTCTGAAGAGACAAAGACCTCAAACTACAGAAACTTAAACTACCTGCATTGACTTAAAACTAGTGTTGCATTGCCAGACCCTCTTCCACAGCGCTGTTAGGGAGGGTCTAGCAGGGCAAAACACCTGCTCTGGTTTATTGGCATTTCTTTAAACCAATCACAATCATCGTGGGGGGTGCTAAGCGCCGGACGGAGCCACGGTGCCGCTGCTAAATAGTCTCGGGAAAGAACTTGTTTTGGTGGAACATGTTTACGTTCAGAAGTAGTTTTAGTCGTGCGAAAGAAAACTCCGATTGGACAGATAGTCTAGCTAGCTGTCTGGATTTACCCTGCAGAGATCTGAGGACCAGGTAACCATAGTCCTCAGATTGGACAGATAGTCTAGCTAGCTGTCTGGATTTACCCTGCAGAGACCTGAGGACCAGGTAACCATAGTCCTCAGATTGGACAGATAGTCTAGCTAGCTGTCTGGATTTACCCTGCAGAGACCTGAGGACCAGGTAACCATAGTCCTCAGATTGGACAGATAGTCTAGCTAGCTGTCTGGATTTACCCTGCAGAGACCTGAGGACCAGGTAACCATAGTCCTCAGATTGGACAGATAGTCTAGCTAGCTGTCTGGATTTACCCTGCAGAGATCTGAGGACCAGGTAACCATAGGGGCAGATCCTGACAGATCAGTGGTAGCTAGCTGTCTGGATTTACCTGCCAGATTGGAAGGACCAGGTGGTCCTCAGATTGGACAGATAGTCCCAAGTGCTATTTATAAACCTAGGACCAGGTAACATTTCCTAGATTGGACAGATAGTCTAGCTAGCTGTCTGGATTTACCCTGCAGAGACCTGAGGACCAGGTAACCATAGTCCTCAGAAATCAGCCGCAGGTTAGAGCGCCGACAGAGGATGGGACATCTGGGCGAGAAGAGGACATCCGGGTGAATTTCCAGCAGCACCGGAGAAATCCCGGAAGTGGAACGTCGTGGACATAGCCCAACCCAAACCAAACAACAAAACAGTAGATGTCCTACCGAGAGAATCGAGGCTGTCCGCCGTCAGACCGCAGGCCTGTAAGCGAAGCGTGGTGAGCGAGGCGGCGTGACAGAGAGAGGAAGCCAGCGCTCCGAAGCCGCCGGCATCAACTTCCTGCGTGAGCTGAGGGTTACAGGAGACGTCCAGCACACAGAGTCTGGGGAGAGAAGACACCATTCCTCCTGAGAGGGACAGACACACACACACACAGTCATGTTCTGTGGATGTTCTCCAGTAGCAAACCTGAAATAGAAGTTTTTAAGAGAGGTTCCATCATTCCTTCCTTAGTAGAACCAGCTAGAAACGTAATGCACTGGAATTCATTTTTATATCTGTATTCATCGCTTTGGCTGTGTAAGAGAGCAAAATTTCAAGCGGGGGACTTTTTGTCCCAGAAGAAGACTTTCATCCCCAGGAAACGGGTGTTTGTGTCCCGGGAGTACTACTTAAGGCGAAGAGTGTAGTAATATAAACCACAATCTTTTTTTCTAATCTTAACTACTTGTTTTGGTGTCTAAATTTAACTGTCGTGGCTGTTTGACGGTCACTTATTTTCTTTTTGTAAGATTATTTTTTGGGGCATTTATAGGCCTTTATTGACAGGACAGCTGAAGAAATGAAAGGAGAGAAAGAGGGGGGGAGTGACATGCAGGAAAGGGCAGGCCAGAGTCGAACCGTCCCTCTGTATCCTAAATCTCGAATCTCCTAAACCTCTGTATATGGGCGCCCGCTCTACCAACTGAGCTATCCGGGCGCCCGGCGGTCACTTTATGGCGGCTAAACCCAGCAGCCACAACCGCTGAATCGGTGCTCTGGACCCGGCTCACAGTCACCTTTTCTTGGCTTAATTCAACTGTAAAGAGCGCTAATTTCGACCGCTAAAGTCGGCACGTAGGATATCATAAGAATTGGGAGGAATAAGTTTTCATATGATAGCATATGAACCTATGAGAATGCGTAAAAATGTACATTAAAATGCTTTAAAGTCAGTACCCAGTACAGCGGCATCAACTGCAGTGAGCTGGCAGGCCACCAGGTGGAGCTCTCTCAGTGGTGGGGGAAGTTTACCCAGCAGGCCTTGCAAAGCTCCGCCCCCGATGCCACTGTTCCACGACAAATCGAGTATCTCCAAGAGAAGCATGCAGCCGAGAGCTTCACCTGCACAAACACAATTTAATGCATTCATTAACCACACAGAGCTGCGGATTGTTATTATTATTTTTTATATTTTACAGTTTTACGCTGTGAGCGAAGGAGAAAAAAAAACTCCAGAATTTAAGGAAAAGCTGCCTCCGTAGGGTCGGCGTAGCCCTGATAATGACCCACCCAGAGCAGCGACATCACCGGTGTCGAGCCTACAGCTGCAGAGCCTCAGCTTCCTGATCCCGCCCACATGCTGGAGGTGAGTGGTCAGCGCCTTCAGACATCCACCAATCAGATCGTTCCACGAGACGTCCACTTCCTCCAGCTGGGGGAGAAACTGGAGCAGCGTCGCTGAGGAGGGCGAGAAGAGGAAGAGGAGGGTGAGAGGAGGGCGAGAAGATGAAGAGGAGGGGGAGAAAAGGAAGAAGAGTGCGAGAGTAGGAAGAGGAGGGTGAGAAGAGGAAGAGGATGGCGAGAAGATGAAGAGGAGGGTGAGAAGAGGAGGCTAAGAAGAGAAAGAGGAGGCTGAGAAGAGGAGTATCAGAAGAGAAAGAGGAGGATGAGAAGAGGAGGCTAAGAAGAGAAAGGAGGATGAGAAGAGGAGGCTAAGAAGAGAAAGGAGAATGAGAAGAGGAGTATAAGAAGAGGAACAGGAGGATAAGAAGAGGAGGGTGAGAAGAGGAAGAGGAGGGTGAGAAGAGGAGGCTAAGAAGAGGAAGAGGAGGATAAGAAGAGAAAGAGGAGGATGAGAAGAGGAGTATAAGAAGAGGAAGAGGAGGATAAGAGAAAGAAGAGGATGAGAAGAGGAGGCTAAGAAGAGAAAGGAGGATGAGAAGAGGAGTATAAGAAGAGGAGGATAAGAAGAGGAGGGTGAGAAGAGGAAGAGGAGGGTGAGAAGAGGAGGCTAAGAAGAGGAAGAGGAGGGTGAGAAGAGGAGGCTAAGAAGAGGAAGAGGAGGGTGAGAAGAGGAGGCTAAGAAGAGGAGGGTGAAAAGAGGAGGATAAGAAGAGGAGGGTAAGAAGAGGGTGAGCAGAGGAAGAAGAGGGTGAGAAGAGGAAGAGGAGGATAAGAAGAGGAAGAGGAGGGTAAGAAGAGGAGGGTGAGAAGAGGAAGAGGAGGGTGAGAAGAGGAAGAGGAGGATAAGACGAGGAGGGTGAGCAGAGGAAGAGGAGGATAAGAAGAGGAGGATAAGAAGAGGAAGAGGAGGGTCAGAAGAGGAGGGTGAGAAGAGGAAGAGGAGGATAAGACGAGGAGGGTGAGCAGAGGAAGAGGAGGGTGAGAAGGTAGACTTCATCTCATCTAAAAGGTTTTCCATTTAAATTAAGCACCAATTATCTGATAATAACCGAAATGAAGAAGTACGTGTGAGATCACTTCACACCCCGGAGTAACCATGGTTACCTAGCTCCAGCAGGTCGGTGGCAGTGAGGTCACAGTGAGCCAGGCCGAGGCTCCGGCTGTCGCTCTTCTTCCCCAACCTCTGCAGGAAAACACACACTCTACCCCAGCCGACGTCACGCTCCGTCTCCACGGCAACACCTCAAACACAAAACACCCGTCACACCTCAGGAGGCTTCCTTTCTTTCACCTTTCTCCGCAACTAACGATTGTTTTCACTGTCGATTAATCTGGGGATACATTTTCTGGATTAATGGACCGGTGGTTTGGTCTCTAAAATGTCAGAACATGGTGACAAATGTGGATCAGAGTTTCCCTAAAAAGTCCCAAAAAGACGTCCTCAAATGTCTCGTATTGTCCACAACTCAAAGATGTTTAGTTCACTGTCACAGAGGAAAATAAGTCACATTTAACAAGCTGCAATCAGAGATGTTTTATTATGGCTATAATGACTTAAACTCATTAATTATCAAAATAGATTGATTCATCTTTGCAGCTCTACTCCTAACTTAACATCTTTCTGGGATGTTCTTTATCTCCCAGGTCTTTCCATAAAGAGCAGGTCTAGACCGGACTCTGGGATGTTCTTTATCTCCCAGGTCTTTCCATAAAGACCAGGTCTAGACCAGGACTCTGGGATGTTATTTATCTCCCAGGTCTTTCCATAAAGAGCAGGTCTAGACCAGGACTCTGGGATGTTATTTATCTCCCAGGTCTTTCATAAGAGAGCAGGTCTAGACCGGACTCTGGGATGTTATTTATCTCCCAGGTCTTTCATAAAGAGCAGGTCTAGACCGACTCTGGGATGTTATTTATCTCCCAGGTCTTTCCATAAAGGTCTTTGGGATGTTATTTATCCCCAGGTAAAAGACCAGGTCTAGACCAGGACTCTGGGCTGTTATTTATCTCCCAGGTCTTTCCATAAAGACCAGGTCTAGACCAGGACTCTGGGCTGTTATTTATCTCCCAGGTCTTTCCATAAAGAGATCCTTTCCCCTGCACTCTGGACATTTACACCCTTCCCGCTCACCTGAGCTCTGTCCTCTGTCCCCCGGGGTCCCCTCCGCCTCCCCGTCCTCAGGGATCCCCGTCCGGTCTCGGGACAGGAAGCGTCCCAGCGGCTTCCTGTCTGCGGCCGTGCGTTTCCTGCGGATCTGGTTCATGATGAGGTCGAGAGGGGAACGCCTCAGACTGACTCTCGTCTCTAAAAATAACCAAAACACATCACCTCATCCTTTACATGGACTTCATTTCTCAAACAAATCAAGGATATTCATCACCAATGCTGTTATTAAAATGTTTTTAAAGTTATTTGCTTTATTATATTATTATTTATAGTGCTTTATGGGGTCTCTAGAAATTAATGTCCTGCATGTTTTGCACCAATTTACAGTGGAAATACCTTTTTTTTTTGGCCTATGCGAAGAAAATAAAAACAGATGATAATTCAAAATATACCATAATTATATCAGAAAGCATGTTGTTACGGGTCATTGGGCATTTTTTAAGCGGGTATGTGGAAATCCTGGAGGTTTTCTAGTGGGTATTCTGCGTAGACCTGCGTATCACGTAGACTAGACCACTGCATGTGCACGTTAACGGGGTTATGCATGTCTATTAAGTCCAATAACGGCAGCTAGTTACCATTAACTTCCTATTAAACACACTCAAATAGGGAATTAGGCATTTGAGATTATGGACATCTCTCCATTAGTGCATGTATGGGTACTGAGTGTGTGTGTGTAGTTCAGGCCTGTGTGTAATGTGTGTAAATTGTAATTTCCCCTTGCGTATACATTACAAGTACAAGTATACATTATTATTACTATTATTTATTGATACCTAGAGGAAAAATTAGATGTTACTGCATCACAAGAAACAGACCAGATAAAATCAGGAGAACTAAACCATTATTCAAAGTTAACTCAAACTAAGAAGAGTAGAGAAAACTGCATTTGTGTATTTTTTTTTTATTAGAAATGAAGCCGTCACAGTAATGGATTTTGGCTTTAAATGTTAAATATCTCTTCTCCTTCATCATTGTGAGAAACCTTACTTAATTTAAAAGGATGATGGCATAACTCAAAGAGAGATTAATAAGTAAATACTTAAAAAATGTAGTATCTTCCACCAGTCAACCCATGAAAACACATCCTGAAATCCCATTTTAGACGTTTACACTAGGGAGGAATCCTTTAATACACACTAGTCTGCAGGCAGTAGGCCTACGGTGGGAGATCTGATTAGTTTTGGATGTAAGATGGTTGGTTCTACAGAGGAAGACCCCCACCCCCCCAGACAAAAATCACTACCGGTGTGGTAACTAGGCTCCATCTAAAACCTCTGCTGCACCATATACTCTCCTTGTTACCCCACCGACAGTGAACTCATCTTACCTGCAGACTCCATGTGCGGGGTTCAAGGGCTGAGCTCCGCAACAAAAAGCAATTGACAGAAAATAAATCAATACAAACTCGTGTGTTTATCTGCAGTTACTCGTCACGGTGATGCGTTCACGAGACAGGTCCGAACATGAAGAGATAATCGATCAAACCCAAACCGGCACCAACTCTCTGCAAAGTCACATTCAATGTAAATCACACGTGCAGCTAACGCTAAACTTGAAGAATCGCTACTTTGATCGGCTCCTCGCGCTCTCGCTTTGCTCGGAGTTTAACACCTGGGTGACGTCACGTCCCGTGTTCGTCAGGTGGATCCTCCCGGAAATGCGACAACACCTTTAGTAAACGTTGGCATCATCACATTGCACGAGGATTCAATTACTCTTCAGTGTCTTCAACTGAGACACAAGCAGAGATGGAAGTACTCCAGTAAAAGTCACGCAAATACAAGTATACAAGTATTAGCAACAAATACACTCAAAGTAAATGAGTACTTCTGAAGCAGAACGACCCATTTCAGATTGAAGCATTGCATTCATTCATTTCATATATTTATGGATGCATTGGTGTTTGATATTAGAATAAAATACAGGAAATGTAATTGTATAAAAGGTGACAGATAAAGTGCTGATGTGGTTTTGTGGAGCTAATTTTAATTTATATACATTTTATATATATATATTACTTTATATACTGCAGATCAACACATGAGTCGTGAATAAATGGTTCATCTTTTTTATAAATGACTCACCAAAAAAGGCAAAAGAGCTGTGTGCGTGCACACATTTAATAATAATGACAATAACGTTGGGCTATAAACGGGTTTGGGTCGACAGGGCGCCCAGATGGCTCAGCTGGTAGAGCGGCCGTCCACATATAGAGGGTTACTGCTGGATGCAGCGGGCCAGGGTTAGACTCCGACCTGCGGCCCTCTGCTGCATATAACCCCCCCCCCCGTCAAATAAAGACTGAAAATGCCCCCAAAAATAACTTTAAAAAAAGCTGTCAATCAAAATGTACTGAGCTGAATTCTGTCGGCTCGGGCCTTTTAATGCCCGATTACAGCTCCTTCCTGCCTGCCTGCCTGCCTGCCTGTCCCTGCCTGCCTGCCTGCCTGTCTGTCTGCCTGTCTGTCTGCCTGTCTGCCTGTCCTGCCTGCCTGCCTGCCTGTCTGCCTGTCTGCTGCCTGCCTGCCTGCCTGCCTGCCTGCCTGCCTGCCTGCCTGCCTGCCTGTCTGCCCTGCCTGTCTGCCTGCCTGCCTGCCTGCCTGCCTGTCTGCCTGTCTGCCTGCCTGCCTGCCTGCCTGCCTGCCTGCCTGTCTGCCTGCCTGCCTGCCTGTCTGCCTGCCTGCCTGTCTGCCTGTCTGCCTGCCTGCCTGCCTGTCTGTCTGCCTGTCTGCCTGTCTGCCTGTCTGCCTGCCTGCCTGCCTGCCTGTCTGTCTGCCTGTCTGCCCTGAACTGCAACACAATAAAAGCTGACACACAGACGAGCACATTTCTTCCAAATGTATTTTATTAGACTGAAATCTGCGGACAGTACAGGATCATGTCTGTACTGAATGAACGTCCAGGTCTTGCTTTGCAAGTGGCTGAATGTGAACCTTCTGTGCAGCAGCCCCCCCATCCTCTGCTCTTCTTCTGCAGTAAATAAAAACAGGTGAAAAGCCTGAGCTCGACCTAATCTGACCTCCACATGTCGCTGCTGAGGAATATGAGCAGAGGGAGGAGGCATCTTTAAATGTGTCCTGTTGCCTTCCCTTCCTTACTCCTTGTGGGAGAAAAAAAAAAATTAAAAACTAAACAAAGCAACTAAAAAGGCCAAGAAGAAGAGTGTGATGGTTGTGAGGTCCTGTTGTGATGGTTCCCTTCCTTCTCCTTGTGGGAGAAAAAAAAGACACCGCAGGTAAAAAAAATCTAAACAAAGCAATAAAATAGGCCAAGAAGAAGAGTGTGATGGTTGTGAGGTCCAGCTGACTGCAGCGATAAACATCTAAATGTATTTGATGTTTTTCCCCCACATGTTATGGAAGGAGTAGCCCAAAACCAAAAATAGTTTTTGCTTGTATTGTAACTCAGTCGTCGTCCACGGTGGGTGTGATGGTCACGCCCCTCCTGATCTGTCCCCATCCAATCAGACTGAGGAAGAAAAAGGAAGAGGAGCCAATCAGACGACAGTGTGACAACTGTTTAAGGTGAGACACCGCAGGTGAGCAGCGGGGTAAAAATCATAGATATCACCATGAAACTTCCCCATTTGATTACTGACATTAAAATTGTTAGGTTTAAAGATACATACAAGTTAACGCTAACCTTTGGTGAATTTAGAAGAAATTTACAGGCACAAATAGACAAAATGGGGTAAAATAAACATCTAAAATGTGTATTTTGGATGTTTCCCCCCCAATAGTCTGAAAAAAGACATGTTATGGAAGCATTGTAGCCCAAAACCAAAAAATAGTTTTGCTTGTATTGTAACTCAGTGTCCCCTAAAACAACCCATCATGAATATTTTAAATAGAATAATGGTCCCTAAATGTTCTGAAGTCTTCTTTATTGACCTTAGTGGTCTAAACCTACTCTATCTGACAGTCCCCATGAGTGGTCCCTAATATGTATCTTTAGTCTCTTTTATATAGACCTTAGTGGTCCCTAATACTGTATCTGAAGTCTGAAGTCTTTTATATAGACCTTAGTGGTCCCTAATACTGTATCTGAAGTCTCTTTTATATAGACCTTAGACCTTTTATATAGACCTTAGTGGTCCCTAATACTGTATCTGAAGTCTCTTTTATATAGACCTTAGTGGTCCCTAATACTGTATCTGAAGTCTCTTTTATATAGACCTTAGTGGTCCCTAATACTGTATCTGAAGTCTCTTTTATATAGACCTTAGTGGTCCCTAATACTGTATCTGAAGTCTCTTTTATATAGACCTTAGTGGTCCCTAATACTGTATCTGAAGTCTCTTTTATATAGACCTTAGTGGTCCCTAATACTGTATCTGAAGTCTCTTTTATATAGACCTTAGTGGTCCCTAATACTGTATCTGAAGTCTCTTTTATATAGACCTTAGTGGTCCCTAATACTGTATCTGAAGTCTCTTTTTATATAGACCTTAGTGGTCCAAAAGTCATTTATAGACCTGAATATAAAAAATACTGTAGTCTCTTTTATATAGACCTTATGGTCCCCCTGTATCTCTTTCCCAAAGACTCTTTTTATATAACCTTAGTGGTCCCTAATACTTAATTGGCCATTATAAATGACAATACCCAATAAAAAAGATGGTTATGCTTGGTGATAACCTTTAAGTTTTTAAAGTGCCTTACTGTATTACCGCCAATGCTTCTCCCACTGCGATCTCAGAAATATATCTTTTCTCCGACCTTAGTGCAGACCCTTGGTGAGGACGATCTTGGCCAGATCAGACCTTCAGTGGTCCCTAGATCGCGAAGTCCGCCTTAGTGGTCCCTAATACTGACAGAGAGCTTTGTTCACCATCAGAACCTCGTTCTTAGACAGCTTCTGGACCTGCAGACACAACGAGGTGAAAGATGACGGAGGGGGTCTGCAGTTAGTCGTCACGGTGATGCGTTCACGAGAGAAGTCTTATGTTTCAAGATCTTTAATATTTCCACATTAGTTTATCATCTCACAGCCCAGTGACATCATTCCTCAGTTTTTGGACTACATTTCCCATGCTGCATATGCCTCACCTTGGCAGCCTTCTTGTCTCCCTCAATGAATATAACCCAGCAGCCTTATAAATGACCTGAGCAGGAATGAAAAGATCTCCAGCTTGGTGAAGATCTCTGGAAAGCTCCAGCCCGACGCTTCAGCACCTGCCCGACCATGCGGTCCGCTCGGCACAGCGTCGGGTCGATCTTCGTGCCCACGCCTGCACACACACACACGCACACGCACACGCACACGCACACGCACACGCGCACGCGCACACGCACCACGCTCAGCACACACACAGCTTCTGCACACCTGCAGACACACACACGCACACGCACACACACGCACTTTTCTCAAACAAGGTGTGTCTTTGCTACTCTTAGTTTTATGTGTTCAGTTCTCTCTCTGTGACCCGGTGTTTGAGGTCTGAATCTAAAGCTGAAAAGATGAATCCATTAGTCAACTATTGAATTAATCGCTAACTATTTTAATAAGAAAAATAAAATCTGATTCCAGCTTCCTAAATGTGACTATTGTTCTAGTTTCTTCTCTCCTCACTGACAGTAAACTGAATATCTGTAAGTTGTGAACAAAACAAGACATTTGAGGATGTCGACCATACGGTTTTCAAATCTTAGTGCCCACGCCCTGCACACACACACACACACATTTTTTTTCTGACATTTTAAAGACACAACAATTAATCCAAAACATAATCTACTGTATAATGAAAATAATCTTAAATTGCTATCTGAATCAGTTTTTTATCACAGGTTGTTTTGTTTAAATACGTTCAAGATGTTTTTGGCCAGAAACAAGCCGTTGACAAGTTGACAAGTCACAGCGACCCAGCAGAGCAGGCAAAAACAAATCAATCAAAAACACAGAAAGCATCAGCACCAGATCTCCAGCCAGATCTCCAGATCAGAGCTCCTGCAGGTTCAATCATGGAGAAGAAGAAAAGAATCTAGGTTCACAGTGTGGACGCAACAAGACATTTGAGGATGTCGGGCGCAGCGATTTTCAAATTTTCTGTTTTAAAGCTCGGCAAACAGAGTAAATGAAAATAATCTTAATTGCTTGGAGAAGATGGGTTTGCACATCAGGTCCTTTGGTCTTTGGACACAATACCCGGATGTTTTTGGCCAGAAACAAGCCGTTGACAAGTTGACAAGTCACTGGACCCAGCAGAGCAGGCAAAAACAAATCAATCAAAAACACAGAAAGCATCAGCACCAGATCTCCAGCCAGATCTCCAGATCAGAGCTCCTGCAGGTTCAATCATGGAGAAGAAGAAAAGAATCTAGGTTCACAGTGTGGACGTACCGATAAGGCCTCCGGGCGCAGCGTACTGCAGGTCGTTGTGCTCGGCAAACAGAGAGACGATCTTGGAGAAGATGGGTTTGCACATCAGCTTTCCTTCATGGTCTTTGGACACAATACCCGGCCGCACCTCGATGTCCTGACCCACCTGGAGTGGAGGAGGACGGGTTAGAGGGACACCCAACGTCAGGGGTGGAGAACTGTTTTAGTTTATAATTAGCCCCACACCCAGGTTCATGTTTCTGTTGTATACATTTGATCCGATCAGTTTTGGTTTCATACTGCAGTTATGCAAGCACAATACGCGTCAAAACTACGTCCTGTCGTCATCCCATACATGAGCTGCGTGTCCAGATACCTACAATTGATTGGTTGGTAGACAGGCTTCCCTCGTCCAGTCGTCTCCTCTCTCTGTGTGTGTTTTTTGTTTTGTTGAGACACGGGAACTTTCTTTCTGCAGCATTCATTCATTCATTGACAAATGGAAACCTAAAACTGTAGCCTACAGTTATTTTTCCACTGCTGGTAACAGCTCAACTTGCCTCACTGTGCGTCTGTTTTCCATTCCAGATCTAGTACCGCCTCAGCGTGGCTGGTCATCATAGCCACGCAGCAGGAAACCGCCATGATGTCATTTTCAACGCGACTCACAACCGCTACACACCGTCTATAACGCTACACACAATGGAGGACGTCGAAGGCGTGTTGTTTTTGATTCTCGCCATGTGGAGATTTTTTGTTTCTAAAGAAGCTGAAGGCAGCAACAAAGATCACTGCTGTAAAAACGTGTGTTGCGTGTGTTCAGGGTCACAGTCAGTATTTACTCTACTTCCTACCACTTAACACGTGAACTGCTGATGTATCCTCTGCTCCGATAGCGCTGACACCGCCACTCTCTCTCTGCTAGTCTCCACCCTAAAGCACCCTAAAGCTTCCTTAAAAAGGAGCTTCCCCAGGAGAGCCGGCCAGAGCTTCTTCTATTTGATCCGAAAGTCCGAACCATCCAAAAAATGCTTTCACACTATAAACAAACCATGGTTCAGTCCACCTCTTTTTAATAACACCAAAATTTGGTCTTTTGATCCTGACTGTGGTCCGGTGGAGGTTTGACACTTGTAAGTTTGGTTTGGATTAAAAAGTCCGGACCAAATGAGGTATGTGTGAAAACGCCCTAAAACACCTCTTACTGTCAATGCTTGTTTCAGGAGGTAATCCACACCCAAGATCAATCAAGTGGAGAGCTAACGGTGAAGAAGGTACACATACATGTTTCTCAACTAGTACACAAGTCCTGTGTAGCACATAGTTTATTTTTGTAAAACAAACACTTATTTTGGTACGGAAGCCGAGTTCATTTCCTAAAACAGAAAGAGTTTTTGTGCTTCGATGCTGCATGTCTGAACTGGGAATCACAGTTTTCTTCTTATGAAATATCAAGATCAAATCTCACCTTGAGCACACCCTTCAGGATACTTCCTCCGGCCACGCCTCCTTTCAAGTCATCCACCTCACAGCCGGGTTTGTTCACGTCAAAAGATCTGATGACTGGAACAACGAAGGCTTTTATTTATTACCGCACAAATTCAGACTGAGCACTTCATTAAACAAAGTTATGAGATGCTTCCTAGCATAAGAAGAGCAGCCATGTAAGTGTAATGTGGCTGAAACCATAACAAACAGTTAACTGGGATTTTTCTTACCTATGAGTCTGGGCTCGGAAGTAAAATCTCTGACGGGCACTGGGATCATTTTGACGATGTACTCACAAACAACCTCAATGTTGTACTTCAGCTGAGCCGAGATAGGAATGATGGGAGCGCCCTCTGCCACCGTGCCTGCAGGAGAGAAACAAACACACACACACACACACACACACACACACTATCAGGTTACAGATGGCAAACGGTTTACAGGAAGTGACCTGAGGCCTGTTCTACGAATCAAGCCCTGGATTTCTTCCAGCTAACCGGCTTCACCTAACCCAACCCAGCGGTCCTGTATATGCCGTGTCTCGGCGGTGGTTAACAACTCGCTCCATCCACCCAGGGTTTCCCAATCCCGTGACGCGCGTTCACATAAAAGAGGCGGTGTTTCGACAGCACGACTAATCGCAAACATCAAAGTGATATGAACAACTCGAAAGCCGATTTGCTGCAATATAAGTTGCAATGTTGATCTCATTTGAAGTCTTGAAACAGCAAAATTATGTTTGCACTAGCGAAAGAAAGAAACATGTTTAAACTGATTTAAGAGCTAGAACACAATACTGAAGACTTTGAAATATCAGAATTTGTATGTCCTGAAATCGCGGAGACCCTGCCCGATGATTTAGAATGCAAGTTGAAGCCAACTCACCCTGGACGAAGGCGAGGATCTGCTCGTACTGCTCTTTGGCCTGGCTCTCCTTCACCAGGTCAATCTTGTTCTGCAGGATGAGGATGTGCTTCAGCTTCATGATCTCTATGGCCGCCAGATGCTCCGACGTCTGGGGCTGAGGACACGACTCATTACCCGCTGGCAGACGAGAACAATGATTAGAGGACTTTCTAAAGAGTAAATAACACATGCATGTCTTGCTGGTGGGAGTTAAGCAACCACAGACTTACCTATAAGCAGGAGGGCTGCATCCATGACGGCGGCGCCGTTCAACATCGTTGCCATCAAAATGTCGTGACCAGGACAGTCAACGAATGACACGTGTCTGGGAGAAAGAAAACAAAGAATCCCACTGATGCATGGAAACATATTTTACAGATTTCAACAGTTTACTGTCAAACTGATCCTAAAGGGTTTAGAAAGGAGCACAAAGTCCTAATCTGGACTTTTAAGACACAAAGTCCTCCTCTCTCTCTCTTCAGTCTTAGGCTAAATCTACACTACTAAGTTTTGGTTTAAAAAAACTAATGGTGTGTCCGAGCCCCTAAAACAACGGCATTTGTAAACACCGTCGCCCCGTTTTGGTTTGGAAACTCCGAGGTTGCTTTGTAGTCTGGACGGCCAAAAACGGAGACCTTTGAAAAGGACGTCTTATCGGTTTGGCAGCTTACACACCTTTCAGTAACAGTTTGAGTTTGGCCAAGCTTCTGAATCCCTGCTCATGTTTTTCATCGCTGTTGTTCTTTCCCCAAAGTACTTCCTTTATTTTAACTCATAGGCTGCATCCATGATTTTCACCACAGAGCAACGTCAGTCAATCTGCTTCCTGTTTACACCGCCATGCACATGCCCAGTGTGTGTGAAAGGTCATATTAGATATTAGGGGAAAAAAAAAAAATCAATACATTATAATATTGCAATATTTTCAGTGGCAATACTGTATCGATACACAAGCGCCAAGTATCTGTCTTTTCTCTCTCTATATATATATATGGAGAGAGAGAAATATATATTGTATACATGTTGGTCAGTTTGTCCCATTTTGCAGCAATAACATTGAAGTGAGATGAACAAACAGAGAAATGTTTTTTTTTTTTTTTTTTTTAGATGAAACAGATGTTGATAAGTTTCCTTTTGGGGACGTCATTTGAAATTGGGAAAAATTAGAAGTTGGAAAAAAGGTTATAAATTGCAATATATCGCAGAATATTGCAATATGTGTAAAATCGCAATAATATCGTAATGTGGCATAAGTATTGTGAGGATATCGTACCGGGACGCGTCTGGTGAATCCCCCCCGTGTGATGTGTGTTGTCAGACGTGTTAATATGGACGGAGTTTAGTTCTGCTACAAGAGCAAAGACTCTTGTGTGGATGTACAAGTTTTTTGTCTCAAAGCGACACGTAGCGGCGTCGATGTAGCCTTACCTGACCAGTTTGAAGTGGCCCTTGGTGCCGGGGATGTCTGTGGGAAACTCATCAGGAGTGCTGCTGCCACACGACCTGTAGCACTCCGGCCTGGGACAGCTGGGGTCGTCCAACTTATAGACCTACAAAACACATGGAAGAGACACTTTTAATGCATTCCAAGTGACGTAGAAATATGAAGACGTGTGCATGAATATAATGAAGAACAGTAAAATGTTACGCCCTCTTAGCACTCAGCAATCAACTTTACTTAAATTTAAATTTAAAATTTGTTTATTAATCCCCTGTGGGGAAATTACAATTTACACTCTGTGTACACACTTTTGTTAGTAATCACACACAGGCCTGAAATACACACACATGCTCAGGACCTATACATGCACTAATGGAGAAATGTCAGGGTAGGGGGCGCTGCCAGCTGAACCAGCGCCCTGCGCAGTTGGAGGGGTACAGTGCCTTGCTCAAGAGCACCTGGCAGTGCCCAGGAGGTGAAGTGGCATCTCTCCAGCCACCAATCCACACTCTGTACTTTTTTTTTTGGTCCATATGTGGACTTGAACCAGTGACCCTCCAGTTCCAGTTTAACCAGAAATAATATGTACTGAACATCTTTTAATATTGTACATGCATTAATAAAAGATCCAATTCTAACTTAGGATTTAGAAAATGTCAAAATCATTCAGGCCTTTACTTTAAAAATAAAAAAGAGGCATTTGTTAGACAGGAAAGGTCAGGATTACCCTCAGAAAAACCGATCCCCATTGCGCCCTACCTTAGCGTTAGCATATCCTAGCTTGATGGTGATGTTTCTCTCCAGCTCGTTCTTGAACCGGACAGTGTGAACACCAGAAATGGCCTTCACTACCGTGGACTTGCCATGGGCCACATGACCGATGGTGCCTAGAAGAGAAGGCAGGCAAGAGTCAAAACAAGCAGTCTTCATTTGTCATTTCTAACAATGCCAAAAGACACAAAATCGGATCCTTATTTGGCTTATCACATACCAATATTGATGGTGGCCTGTCTGCTGATGATCTCCTGAGAGAGAGGCGTCAGAGTAGACACATCCTGCCAAAAGTACAACTCACATTAGACTCATAAGAGTGAAAAACAGACATTTGACACGTTTTCACAGTGAACAGAGCAGTGCTGCTCCCTCTTTAATCCTGGTCAATAGAAACAAAAGGGGGGCCTAGCAGAGACAGACACAAACACTGACTCCGCATGTGAAGTTGACACTCGGATAAATCTGAAAAACACAGCGAAATTGGGCATTTTCATGTAAAACAAATAAAGTTGTTTTGATTTTTATATTTTAAAATGTATGGATTTCACAATCTTTTTAAGTTATATTCTCATGTTGTGATCATAATGTGTTTATACATCATTCATAGCTTGGTTTTTATACCTAAAGATACGGAGGTTTTTATTTATGGAGTGAAAAAACTTTTAATGGAATATGCCAACAAAATAAAACAAAAATTCTGAACTTGACTTTATCCAATGTTCACATTTATGTTATGGATATGTATGCGCAAATTTGATAAGATAATGCTTAGTTTGCATATTTAAACTGAACATGTCAGAAAACATATAAAAGCTACATGTGTAGTAATACAGAAATCAATTGTTTTAATGTAAGTAATCAACTAGGGACGTTTCATTGTGATATTACTTAAATGTTTCCCTCTTCACATGGTCAAAACAGCCAATAAAATGTGTAATAGCTAATTCTGGACCACGTCTCTGCTTCCATCACCGTTGCGAACTCCATTAACATTTTAATATATTTTACTTACAGTGACCAGATTTCTCAGACTAAATCCGGGGACATTTTCAGCTCAGAAGCGTAAATACCTCCAAAACACGTCCTGTTTTTAATTTTTGTAAAACTTCAAACGGGGACACTAGACCTAGAGCTGAGTATCGGATACAATATAAACTATTGAGGAAAGATGTTCCTTTGACATTGATGCAGTATGAAACGAGATCGCTGCAGTCGGCAGCAGAGAAACAAGCTACAATGGAAGTTAATGGGAGAATTGTCCAGCTTGTATTTACGTTCATAAAGTGCTCGTTTTGCTGCTGACAGACTCAGATTAATATTCTAAGTGTCTGATAACATTATGGAAAGGATTTCTAAGGAGGCTGACCTTTCTGTTAAAGATTAAGATCCTTTTTTAAAACATAAAAGTCCACCAGACTCCATGTAAATAATCAGTGATTTTAGTGTGTATAGAGCAGCATATCTCCACCAGACTCCATGTAAATAATCAGTGATTTTAGTGTGTATAGAGCAGCATATCTCCACCAGACTCCATGTAAATAATCAGTGATTTTAGCGTTGGAAAATACGGCTTTCTAAAACCTCTCCGTTTGGTCAGAGTTTTCTTTCTTTCATTCCAGTTTCGGGTCTGTCAGTCACAGTGAAAACCAGGGACATGTCCAGCCGGGGACAGGTCACCAAAACCGGGGACTGTCCCCGGAAACCGGGGACGTCTGGTCACCCTAATTTAGCATATGATGCTAACGTTTTGCTCTAACTGGGATCCGCAGACATTACTGACGTATATATAACACAGACGGCAACCATTACGGCGCTGTAAATACATATTTTTACATCCAAGCGTTTGTCTAATTTTGACATTTAATAAAAAACGAATGTAACCTCGTTGGAAGTAGAGCGGGTGGAGTAGCTCTCCGCCCCGCCGGGCCTGCCGTCGTGTGCCGGGTGGCGGCGGCGTAGCACCGGCGCCCGTTAGCGGTTCGACCGTTCACCTTCTGCGTAACCGTTACAGCAACACAGCGGACCAACGGCCGACACATTCAAACACAACGCTGTAAAAGCAGCTAAACTGAGACTCACCAGGGAACTCAGGTCCTGTCGAGCCAGGTGAGGCTGACCCAACGTTGTACCAGACTCGTCACCCGCCATCTTGAATGAAAAGAGAATGAAGAAGGCTCTGCCGAACGCCTGATCAACTGCTACAAACGGCTCTTTCACTTTTACAAAAATAAAAGCCCTTGATTTGGTTTATTTACTTGAAACTTTTAATTTAATAGCCCCCTTTATTTATTTATTTATTTATTTATTTATTTATTTGTTTATTTTCTATTTTCTTATTCCCCCCCTTTATTTATTTAAATAGCCCCCTTTATTTATTTATTTATATATTTGTTTATTTTCTATTGTTCTTATTCCCCCCTTTATTTATTTATTTATTTATTTATTTAATAGCCCCCTTTATTTATTTATTTATATATTTG
>CM049392.1:23968324-24185824 GCA_026937815.1 Etheostoma perlongum | reverse complement strand
CTCTGAGCAGCGCTGCTCGATCAGCTCCGTTTGGTCAGAGTTTTCTTTCTTTCATTCCAGTATGTTTCTTTACTTCAGTGTTCCCTGAGCTCAGTTATCAACTTGTTGAGTACAGTGTTATTATGGCCAAGTTATTAAAAAAATAACTGCATTTATTCTTTAAACCTAACTTCATATCATACATTAATTTGGATATATTGGCCGGTATAGTATAAGAAGAGGTTGCCTACTTGCCTGTGTTAAAAAAAAACACAACAAGGCCAAAATTATGTGGACGGTGGACACCTTTACGCGTACATTCTCGTGTCCACATACTAAAAGGTATTATTATACCAAAGGTATTTAACATTTACAGAAGTCCTTTTATGGCTTTTTTAAGTTGCAGTTTGCAGACGTTCATGTTTTAATGTGGTGGTTGTGTTGGCTTTGTCGTCCAGGTGATTGACGCTCAGAAAAGGGACTTTGTTAGCATCTGCTGGACACAAGGGGCACTGTCCTCTGATTGGCTCGGACAACCCCCTCTGACATGCCCGTGGCCAATCAGAGGTGAGTGTACTGTGTGTGGTTGTGTATGTGTGTGTGTGTTTGCTTTTGCATTGTTAATGAGTGACTATGAGCGTATGAAGGTGTGCAAATAATGTGTGTGTGTGATTTATACTTTCTTACACTTTTGTGTGCAGAAGTAAAATTAAATGCAAGTTGTGTGTGTGGTCATGTTACTTTTTTTGTCTTTGTGACGTGTGTGTGCACGACTGTGTGTCTTAATGCTGAACAAATTGGGTGAGGATGCAGGATTTTTTTTTTTTTTTTTTATCTTTACCAACCTCACGTTGCAGTGAAGCCAGTTATTTCCCCAGTGTGTCAGCGCAGAAACACACACACACACACACACACACACACACACACACACACACACACACACACACAGTGAAAGAGTAACGGCTTGTTAGGATGCAGCAGCTAAAGTGCTGAGCTTTTAATGCCCTTCCACTGCCAGACTTACTGTATTCAGCAGCACACACACAAACATAATCTTTAGCTTGGAGAAACTGAATTTATTTCTGAATAAATTAGTTAATCTCTGCTTTAAGTTTGTGCACCTGTTGGGATGGATGTGTTATGGCCTATCTGTTCTAACGCTCTGGGATTTATACTTCACCCTGTCTCCGTCCCCCACTTGCTCCTGCACTTTGTTCCCATCATGCCTCCAGGTGTGTTATGTCGGCGGCAGATGTGGAGGTGTACCTGTCCCAGGTGCACGATGGGAGTGTGTCGTCGGGCTTCCGGGCGCTGTACGAGGAGCGTCTGCTGCTGGATGTCACGCTGTTGATAGAGGAGCACCACTTCCAGGTACACAAATAAAACTCACATGTGTGTTGCTTTTCAGTGCACAGCCCTTATTCAAGGCTGTGTGCGACATATCCCGTTCCTGCATGGAAATCTCTGGGGAACACTAGTCAAAGATCTGCTCTAAAAATCTGTTACAGGAAGAATGTTGAGACTATGAACTCACAACATGGTAGAAAATCATCTTTGCAACTGTAAAATAACACAAAGAGGCTTCTTGCATGTTAACTCCATATAAGGCAGGGCTCTTTATCGGAAACAACTTTTCTCTTTCAAAATAGATAGATAGTTAGATAGTTTTTGGTTACAGCCATATAGGACATCGCTAAGAACATTGACTACCACCCCATACGTATGTATTTTTAACATGCTTACTATAAAAATGTTTTTGAGCAGATCTGTGACAGAAATGACCAGATTTGGTGAGATATCCATGCAGGATGCACTGTATACGACTCTGAATCAGGGCTAGGGGTTTAATTGCAATGTGGACAGAACAGATAAAGTCTTAACTCAGCGAGCAACATTGCAGCACTATCTTTTATATAAACGTGTCCCCTCCCTGCGTGTCCATCCCCCTGCAGGCCCACAAGGCGCTTTTGGCCACCCAGAGCGACTACTTCCGGGTCATGTTCACAGCCGACATGAGGGAGAGAGACCAGGACAAGATCCACATGAAGGGGCTAACAGCCGCTGGGTTCGGCCACATTCTCCGCTTCATGTACTACGGCTCCCTGGAGCTCAGCATGCCCACCGTCCAGGAGATCCTTCAGGTAACGCCGTACACCCACTGGTATTCTTTCTGCGCTGGTTCTTGCAACATAGTATAACCAGAGTTGATGGAAAAACCGAGACAGGAGCAGCATTTAACCCTCATGTTGTCCTCATGTTGTCCTCATGTTGTCCCCATGTTGTCCCCATGTTGTCCCCATGTTGTCCCCATGTTGTCCCCATGATGTCCCCATGTTGCCCTCATGTTGCCCTCATGTTGCCCTCATGTTGTCCTCATGTTGTCCTCATGTTGTCCTATATCAATGTTCTTTTTAATTCCCCAAAATAACATGATTGATTCCACCCAACGCTCTTTGCCAAGTACAAATCTCTACTTTCATTCATTTTGGGGCGTCTTATTCAATTTTATAGCATTGTAAAACAAATGGAAGTGTTTTTGAAATAGTATTGAGTAAAAGTTGACATATTCCAGTCTGTGATTATCATCAACATCCATTCCTTTAATTTTAGTCTAAATAATTCCTTATTTCTGCTTTTCTAACTCAAACATTAGGTATAATTTCCCATAAATGAGCTTTATTGACCATAAATTCTAAAAATAACTGTAAAACTAAAGTTAATAAGTTAGTGTTATGTAGTAGAAAAAATTAAAAACATCAATAAAAAACATCAACAAAAGTGATTTTCAATTTTGACGGGAAGACAACACGAGGGTTAATACTTTTTCACGATCATAACCGGCTCTCATGCAGAACTCCTCTTACCTCCTCGTCCTCCTCTCTCTTCCTGTCCCTGCAGGCGGCCATGTACGTCCAGCTGACGGAGGCAGTGGAGTTCTGCTGCTCCTTCCTGCTGGCCAAGATCTGTCTGGAGAACTGTGCCGAGGTCATGCGCCTCCTGGAGGACTTCAGCGTGGGCGTGGAGGGAGTCCAGGAGCAGCTCGACAACTTCCTACTCGACAACTTTGTCCCCCTCATGAGCCGACCCGACTTCCTGTCCTACCTCAGCCTCGAGAGACTGCAGGTTTGGTTGTTAGGCTTTTTTTTTTTTTTTTTAAGCCTGCCCAATTGCACCGCCCAGGACACTCCGACATACTTTTGCGTCCGTGGACAGCTGTGGACTTGTACATGTTGTGTAGCCATGATGTTTCATGCATTTTCGTGGGGACATGCATCCACTTTACTGGAACTGTTTGCACGTCCGTGCAACTAGAACATATCATAGACATAGATATAGACATAACCTGTCCAGGCCTGTCTTCAGCTGTGCGTCTGCCTGCCATAGTCTGTGTGTAGGATGGCCGGTTTAACCCGCCTGTTCTCATCGATACAGTGGCATGTGTCACATAGCTCTCTGCTGGCCAGCAGGTAGCAACAAGCAGGAAAAAAAGGCTCAAAATGCAACTTGCTGCTGCAAAGTTTGCACCAATAAGTTAACTAGCTATTAAAAAAATAGATTTGTATAGCTTGTATTTTGTTCAATTACTTTCATTTCTGTTTTCAATGATATTGTTTTTAACTGATTGTATTATTTGGCCAAAATTCTTATTGTCCTTCATGGACGGTTAATCACGAGTAGGCGAGTCTATTCACTTATCTGATACCACATATTTTCGAATTTTTTTTAAACTTAAAAGTAGCATTTATGTTCTTTTTCTGTTATGACTAATGTAAAAATACATAACACATGAAGTATTTTGGCTTTCGTTCTTTGTAACCTGACCCAGGCCTGAATACAATATACAGCTGTTAAAAAATACATATGTTATAATATATATTAGGGCTGCAAGTAACTATTATTTCATTCTCAATTAATCTGTTGAGTATTTACTCAATTAATAGATGGGTCTATAAAATGTCAAAAGAAAAACTTCCAGAAAGTTGAAGTTTCTTATACTCCTGTTCTCATCCTCCTCTTCCTCTTCTCATCCCTCATTCTCCTCTTCTCACCCTCCTCTTCCTCTTCTTAGCCTCCTCTTCTCACCTTCCTCTTCCTCTTCTCACCAAACCTCATCTGACATTGACAGCC
This sequence comes from Etheostoma perlongum, assembly GCA_026937815.1. Lineage (NCBI taxonomy): Eukaryota > Metazoa > Chordata > Actinopteri > Perciformes > Percidae > Etheostoma > Etheostoma perlongum. The sequence goes on along the minus strand of CM049392.1, from coordinate 24,181,717 downwards.
AATGAAAACCAGTCCTTGTCTCCGTCTCTGTCTCTGAACCAGGCGTACCTGAACAGTGACGCTCTGAGTCGCTTCCCTGAAATCGAGCTGTACGAAGCTGTCCAGTCGTGGCTGCGGCACGACCGGCGGCGCTGGCGACACACGGACACCATCGTGCAGTCCATCCGCTTCTGCCTCATGACTCCTGCCAACATCTTCGAGAAGGTGAGCGCTGCTTCCTCCTCCTCTAGTTCTGCAGTTTCTTTTCCTCACTGATGTTGTCGCTGGCGTCCTCCTTCTTCTTTCCGCGTCTTCGTCACAGGTGAAGATCAGAGTTTTACCGTTACTCCAGGCAGCTGAGGCAGGAAGTGGACCAGGCGCTCAGCTACTTCCACGATGTCAACCAGCAGCCTCTGGTGGAGACGCGCTCCAACCGCATCCGCTCCGTCCGCCCGCAGACCGCCGTCTTCAGGGGAATGATCGGTCACAGTATGGTCAACAGCAAGATCCTTCTCCTGCAGCGGCCAAAGGTGTCTGCTCCTTTATTTCAATTTCAATTTATTTATAGTATCAATTCACAACAAGAGTTATCTCAAGACACTTTACAGATAGAGTAGGTCTAGACCACACTCCAGAATTCACAAGGACCCAACAGTGTCCTCCAGAGCAAGCAACAGTGCGACAGTGGCGAGGAAAAACTTCCTTTTAGGCAGAAACCTCGGTCAGACCCAGGCTCTTGGTAGGCGGTGTCTGACGGGCCGGTTGGGGTTAGAATGAAAAGTGGCAGTTACAATCCCAAAAAAAATAGTAGTTGTTAGTAGTCCTTTGTAGTCGGCATAGCAGAGTGTAGCAGGAAGAACATGGCATCGCAGAGCGTGTAGCGGGACCATGGCGACAGCTGCTACCATGATTTTGGTAGGTTAGTAACAAGCATTTCTGGGACATGGATGCACATAAATCTGCCTACGAGGGCGTGTGGGACTGTGTGACTGTGTGAAAAGCCTCCAGTACCTCCTAAAATGCTGTTATCGTTATCTTATCGGCGAGTAGGCGAGTCTATGTACTTATCCGATACCATGTATTTTAGCCTAGAATTATTTTTAAACCTAAAAGTAGCTTATTTATGTTCTTCTTCTGTTATGACTGAATGTAAAAGTACATAAAAAAACATGAAGTATTTTGGCTTTCGTTGTTTGTAACCTGACCCAGGCCTGAATACAATATACAGCTGTTAAAAAGTATATATCTTATAATATATATTAGGGCTGCAAGTAACTATTATTTCATTGTCAATTAATCTGTTGAGTATTTTCTCAATTACTAGATTAGTTGTTGGGTCTATAAAATGTCAGAAAATTGTGGATCGTGTTTCCCAAAAAGCCCAAGAGGACGTCCTCAAATATCTTGTTTTGTCCACAACTCAAAGATATTCAGTTTACTGTCACAGAGGATATATATACATCTTTTTTTTTTTTTTTTTGCACTGGTGTCTGAGCGGTACTCAAGTTCAGGTATCAGGAAGAGAAAAATGGTATTGGAACGTCTCTATTTGAAGCAAAACTCCAGTATCACATCGGCATTAGTATTAAATAATTTTTGAACTATTTCCCTTTATGCCGCACAACTTTGATCTGTTAAAATAACGATGAATCAGTGTGTGTCTCCGGTTCAGTAAGATGTGTTTTTATTCCCTCAGGTGTGGTGGGAGCTGGAGGGACCTCAGGTGCCGCTGCGACCCGACTGCCTGGCGATCGTCAACAACTTTGCCTTCCTGTTGGGTGGAGAGGAGCTGGGGCCCGACGGGGAGTTTCACGCCTCCTCCAAAGTCTACCGCTATGACCCCCGACAGAACTCGTGGCTACGCATGGCTGACATGTCTGTGCCCAGGTTAGAGGAGTCGGAGCTCTGGGTGTTTGTTGTGTTGCATGCTCTGAGCCTTTCTGTAATGTTTTGTCCTGTAAGGGGGAAAAAATAATCTTTCTTGGTTCATTGTCACATTATGTTAATTCCAAGGTGATTTTTGCAGACGCTCACAGACTCCTTGGCAACGTTGTTGTCATGAGTTATTAACGTATCGATACATATTCATGGTGTTTGTTGTCTGCAGGTCAGAGTTTGCCGTGGGCGTCATCGGCAAGTTTATTTACGCCGTGGCGGGCCGCACGCGAGACGAGACCTTCTATTCCACAGAGCGCTACGACATCACAGAGGACCGCTGGGAGTTCGTGGACCCGTATCCCGTGAACAAGTACGGTCACGAGGGGACGGTCCTCAGCGGTAAACTGTACATCACCGGCGGCATCACCTCCTCCTCCACCTCCAAACAGGTGTGCGTGTTTGATCCCGGGCGGGAGGCCGGGGGAGGGGGAAGCTCTAGTGGCTCAGACGCACACAGGACACGCGCCGGCCGCGGCCCGCTGCTGCCCGGCACCCACGCCAGCTGCTGGGAAAACAAATCCAAAATGAACTACGCCCGATGCTTCCACAAGATGATCTCTCACAACGGGAAGCTGTATGTTTTCGGAGGGGTGTGCGTGATCCTGCGGGCGTCCTTCGAGTCGCAGGGCTGCCCGTCCACCGAGGTGTACGACCCGGACACCGACGAGTGGACCATCCTCGCCTCTATGCCCATTGGGCGCAGCGGCCATGGCGTGGCGGTGTTGGACAGGCAGATCATGGTGCTGGGCGGCCTGTGTTACAACGGCCACTACAGTGACTCCATCCTCACCTTTGACCCCGACGAAAACAAGTGGAAGGAGGACGAGTATCCCAGGATGCCTTGCAAACTGGACGGTCTGCAGGTGTGCAGTCTGCACTTCCCAGAGTATGTGCTGGAACACGTCAGACGCTGCAGCTGAGGTCTGCTCCACAATGAGCCTCTTTATTATTATTTTTTTATAGAAACGCGAATGCACTGTTCACGGACTGAAGTCTTCCGCTGGGAGATCCGGCGTTTACACGCGGGAGACTCTTGTGATGCGCAGGCTTTTAAAACTGGAGACCAGCACTTACCTTCAGGTGAGGAAAAGACGGCGCAGGCCATACATCTGCTGTTCTTAACAAAGCCAATCGAAGCGTGACGTGGGAAGACGTTACACACGTCAGCTCGGACATTTTCAGATTTAGCTTTCTCAGAAAATTACAGAAAAGCATCTGTGGGGAAGGGGAAAGAACGTTTAATTCTGCTGGTTTATGTTTGGACTGTGGTCAGTTTCTTAGTCTACTACTCGCCTACTGTATTTAGGCTGTCCAGTCAGGCTTTTATTGCAGAAACGCACTGGAAGCGTCCGATTCTTGCCTTTTACATGGGGAACTTTTATTTTTATTTTTTTTATTTCACCTGTCAAACAAACCTGCATCTCAAATCCTGTCTGGATCAGCTGTCTCAGCCTGCACCCGTTGATCTATTTAAAGGCAAAAAACCTCCTGTATATCGAGTTGCTCTTGGAATAGGTTAGGGAAAGCCTAAGGCTCTTTCATACGATCATAAAATGCCATAACCGATGTATAACAGCAAGTTGAAGCATACAATCAGGTATATAAACACTATATAAACTGTAGTGTAGCTAATTTTACTGTCACACTGTAGAGATGCAACTTTGACCATGTTGTTACAGATGCTGCTAATGCTAACTAGCCGCAAACTGTCAGATTATTCATTCATAAACTCGCTTCCAGTGCGTTCCAGCTTTTAGTCCGTATTCTGCTCTTTACTCCCAGATATCCATCACCCTGTCCTCACGTTCGTACATCGTCACCCGTGTCTTTCTCAGCCGCCTCTCCTTCCTCTGAATACGTCAGAGCTGAATTCATGATAACACTACAAGGTACAGAGGACTCCTCCTTTATTCAGCGCTGATTTCATGATGATGGCGGCAGCGACTCGTACACCACAGCTTTTTATTGTTTTGCCAAGGAGAAAAAGATCTTTCTCTCAGAGCAGCTCTGTGTCCGTTTGGTCACTGGCAGTGCTTTACATCCATGCATCTACATTCCCTGCACTTTATTGTTGTTATTGTTATTACTGGTTGTTGTGGCAGTTGGTTGTAAATTCAGGTTTACCAGCTAACCGTCAGAGCAGCTGCAGTATTACAACCTGCTGTAATGTTACAGCCGTTTGCCAGTGTCTGAAATCAACCTTCTGGCTGATGACGAGTCAAGATGAACTGAAAATGTGCACACCTTGTAATATGCAGCTAGTTAGATTATTTAAGAACCATTGGGCCTCATGCAGGAACATTTTTGTATTCTTATACTACCTTTTGTGTTCCCAGCACACTCTGAACTGGACAGAGGTTTCGTAAATGGCTCGTTTCAGCCTGCTGAACGCCGCCTGTCGTTGAAGATGTTAAACGGCCCTAAAATCACCCGACGAGGCTGCCTGCTCCGCTCCGTTTGTGGGGAGGATACATCCACAAAGATGTTACCAAAGTATAAAAATAAGATTCTCACACTGTAGAGCTTCAAGTCAACACATTTAGCAGTGTCGGTGTTGTTATTAAAGGACATGAAGCCATCAGAGCAGAGAGCCTAGGTGCTAAATAATGGCTTTTCTTTCTAAAGAGAAGCAACAGTGATATAAGCACAGGTGTTTTTATCACAGGATGATCCTACACAGAGACACCTGCAATAAAAGACCCTAAAACATGTAGCTGTTAGAGCGAGATCTATCAGTAAATTGCCATGATGATGGTGTAGCGTTGGGAGATTTGACGAGATATATATCGCCAAAACGATAGAAAAATGTCTATCGTCGTTATATTTTTCTATATGGTTTCTATTGCAATGTCGAAAAACCAGCGGCCGAACTGCACTATGTCAGTCGGACGGTGCTTTATGTTCCGATTCTTGCACGTTTTGTTGATTTTGCTCTAAAGTTCTTGCTAAAATTCTTGCTTCTTCTAAAATGCTTAGTTTGTCAAGGGTTTAATTCACACAGGAGTATACAAAAATAGGCTTTGCCATGTCATTTCATAGACTATTTATTAGATTACCAGAAAACGGGCTATTGTGTGTGTGTGTGTTTGTGTATATATCGTTATCAAGGTATGAAATAACAAGACAGAGCGCATCACATCATACATACGCGCCCACTGGAGGGGAAAACCCAGAACTAAGATTTTTTTTAATAAGCTGCCAAACTGAAAACAAACTGCTTTTTATGAAGAGAGAAGTGGAGACTCGGCAGAGAATGGGAAGACTGTTAAGATCCTGACAGAAATATAGTTTGCCTAAAACTGACATTTGCATATTTGACTTGGTAACAAAATGCTTTCTGCACACGCAACGTCGTAATCATGGATAAGGCCCTGGCGCACCACCCCGATCATCGGCCGTCGGACAGTCTGGCGAGGTCGGGGACTCGGGTCTGTTCGGTGTGCTCCGTGCCGTCGTCCGTCGGAGGAGCGTCGGCTTGAATTTGAGCTGATTTGACTTGTTGAATCGGGAAGGCGGGCGGTCGGACTCAATGACCAATCTGATTGGTGGAGTGCTGATCCGGAAGTGACAAAAGATCTCAAAATCTGACAAATCTTTTATTTTAATTTTTTACCCTTGTGTTGACTTCCCGCGACCATGCGAACTTCTTCTCCTCCCGGGTTAACCCAAAATTCAATGAAAGTAGTGAAGTGATCATTCATTTTACTTGTGAAGAGCATTGTATGGAATCATCCGTGTTATTTCGGGGGCAATTAGCTTGAAAGAGAGCCATATTTCTGATGTAGCAACTTTGGAATCGGGTCAAATTTCCAACAGGAGGGTTAAGATTATTTTTGTGTGCATTTTTCGGCCTTTAATGACAGGATAGCTGAAGAAATGAAAGTGGAGAGAAGGGGGGGATTACATGCAGCAAAGGGGCCACAGGCCGGAGTTGAACCCCGGCCCGCTGCGTCAAGGAGTAAACTTCTATACATGGGCGCCCTCTTTACCAACTGAGCCACCCGGGCGCCCTGACAGATTCAGCAGCTGCTGTTTCTCGCTTAATGTTTTAATTTTTGTAAAAAACGAGCCACCATTATGGTCTCTCTTTAAATCCTGGAGAAGCCGGACCCACGTGACGAGTTCGTCCAATCAGCTGCCGAGCGTTTCATTTTTTTGGGGCGACGATACAGATTAGCGCCGCCTGCTGTTATGGAGACGTATTACGTCTCGCGCACGCTCAAGTCGGCGACGCTTCGGTGTGTTGCCAGGAACCTTTATTGACCGAGACGGGTGAGACGGGTGAGACGGGCAGGTGTGTCAGGGCCTTTAGGTTAGACCTGCATCGCCCAGCCCAGCGTTGGTCTTAGTTCTTATCTTGTTTTCGTTAATTTCAGAATCATATTTAAACTCCAAATGTTTTCAGAAATCAGAAAACAGAAAAACTTTATTCCCAAGTATGTTTTTTTTTTTACACGTACAAGGAATTTGTTTGGGTGTTGTAGATGCATGTCACACATTCCCTAAAATAAGTTAAACATTTAATATTGTTATAAATATACACACAGAATGTATTAAAAATAAGAGTAAAAGTTAAGATATAGAAGAGCAGAACAGCAGATTAAGTACAGTGGCATATACCACCAGAGTCAGGGTGGGTTCTGGGCCTTGTTAATAATGATGGTGGACCTCAGCCTCCTGCCAGATTCAGATGAATGTGCTGTGGACAGAGGCAGGCAGACTACTCGTATGAGAAGTCTGGACTTCTTCTCGTGGATTTATTTATATACACTACCGGTCCAAAGTTTGGGGTCACATAGAAATCCCCATTGACCTCCATTGTAGACAGAATGCCAGCTGAGATCAGCTGCATTGTTTTTTTAACCAGGGCAGTAATCAGATTACATTATGTGCTTACATAATAGTAAAATGGTTCTCCATGTTTTCTAGTTTTTTATGTTTAAATGATAGATTAGTACACAGAATGTGCCTTTGGAACATGATTGGATGAATGGTTGCTGGTTAATGGGCAATGTAGATATTGCATTAAAGATCAGCCCCCCCCACCCAAATTAGCAGGTATTCTGTCTGTAATGGAGTGGTATGGACATGTATAAGTGACCCCAAACTTTTGACCGGTAGTGTGTATATATATATTTTTTTTTTTTACTCCATAATTTTAAAAGCTTTTCTTGCGTGAGGCTCATTGTTCCTTTAGCTGTAAATCCGTCTGACACATTACATGTTAGTCATGAACAAAAACCAGCTTCAGTGTATGAGACCTGTCCCGCCTGGAGTGCCCAGTATAACCAAGACCTTCAGCTGCAAATAACCAGCCAGTGTTTTGTAGAAGATTATCACCAGTATGTCCACCAAAGCTGAACTTTTACCAGCATGTCTCAGTCCGCCGTGTTGATCTCAGACACTGAAATGTCACCTGGAGTTTTCTTGGTCGTATCAGAGAGGTTATTTAGCAGATTTCAGCAAAACTTCTGTTGTCATGTTGTACTGTATAGCTTCAGCAGCCCAGCACGCCCTGCTCGATTACCAGCCCCATGATCTTGATATTTCTTTTCTTTTCTTTTTTTAAATTATTTCTATTTTTTTAATGAGCCAACTGTGAAAAGGGCTTGCCATACAGATACAGTTCTGTCCGCCAGCCGTGTATTTAAGTTATTTATTTTTACTGAAGTGTTGCTTTCACCGAGCTATGCAGTAACAGCTGTAGGGGTATTTATTACAAGAATGTCATTGTGAATCATGTTGTTTTCAATTTGTACTTTTGTCTACTTTTCCTTGTCTCATCTTCGTCCGTCCTGCTGTGAGAACGCTCTTTCTTCCAGCGGAAACGGACCACGAGGGTTTATAACATCAGCAAGCTTATAGTCGGAAGCATTTCAAAATGTAGCTGGGTCTTAACAGATGAACAGGTACACTTTAAAGGAGGGTACTGGGGTCATTTAAAGGTACGGTGCCAGGGTTCAACAAGAAGGGTTTCCCAATGGGGCAAGTAAATATCACAAGCTACTCGCCTCTGCTGGCATCGTCCTATCATAATTATTAGATTTAAATGTGCCGTCGGCCAATCAAGAAAGGAGTTGGCGCTTGATGCTTTTGACATTTAATTTTTTAAATTTTTTTTTACTTTTTAAATTTATTTATTTTATTTTTTATTTTGGGACGTTGTTTACATTTTTATGTTTTTTTTATGTATTTTTTTAAATTATGCTTTTGACATATTTTCCAGATGTTTGACATTCATCTTTGTAACATTTATAGTTTTTTAACATTTATTTTCAAAAATGTATTTTTTCAAACATTTTTTTTTTTCCTCACAAAAATATATTTTTTTTTTTTTGGGGGGGGTCCAGTAAAAATTGACTTTGGGCAAGTAGAATTTTTTTTGTTTTTGTTTTACTTACCCCAACCAGACAAGTGGGAATAAAACCATACCGTTGAACCCTGGGTGCATTTATCAACCTTTTGCAAAATGTTCATTCACTAAATGTTAATTTTACAGGTTTTTCATCATTTTTTTTTAAAATAGAGATTTGTCTGTAGGTGGCATGAAACCACTCCGGTATCATCCTTTGAATTCACTGTTCTTTGTATCAGCGGTGTCGCTCCTGTCCACACCCAAACCCCTCGAGTCCTGAGCCACAGCTGTACAGCGTCCATGGGATGCCACTGCGGCTTGTCTTTTTTGGGGTGAAATCTTCAACGCATTTTCCAAATTAACGTCTCCTCCGTGAGAAATTGTGTGTTAAACTTCATAATGCATCTTTGTTTTCAAAGGTGGGGGGGGGATGTTTTCAGAAGATACATTAAATGCAGGAAGGCTGCAACGAATGATCATTGGTTATATCAATTCATTGTGTAGTCAATTAAATCTCAAATAATTAAAAAATAATCATTATGATCTATTATTTACCCTCCTGTAAGACAAAGAAAAGCAGCAAATCCTCAGATTTGAGACGCTGGAATCAGAAAATGTTTTGATATTGTCGCTTGAAAAATTTCTGATTATCAAAATAGTTCCACGTTCTTTCAAGCGACCCATCTGTAGCTACTGTACGTTTCATTTTACAAACCTTTTGCCAATCTAAACTAATCGAAACCTAGAATACAGAAGCTAAATTTAAGGGGGTACCAAGTAAAAGGGAAAATAAACTATTTTTTTTCCCCTTTTCATTTGTTTTCTCAAAGGTTTTCATTGCTCATATCCTCCATTTGTCAATTCAATGTTATTTACAGTATCAAAACATTCAGCGTGATGCAGAAAAGGCACAAATAGTTGCAGGAAAATTCCCCACAATGCAGGAAATGAACCCTCCTGTTGTCTTTGGGTAAAAATTTGACCCTTTAAAAAAAATGTCTATCTGAAATATGTGTTGTTTTTTTTTAACCAAAGTACCACAAAAAATGGATTGGATTCGCTTTTTGCAAATACAATTGATCACTTTTGTTCCTCTGATCTTAACTATTAGTCAAAAATAATTCAAAATCTTTGCTTTTTTTAACTCAAATATTAAGTATAATTCTATATAAATGAGTGTTATTGACCATGAATTCCAAAAAGTAGTAAAACTAGTAAGGTGGTGGTGGTAGAGAAAACTATAAATTCTGAAAAAGGGACAAAAATGTCACATTTTTGTCAGTTTTTGACCCGGGAGGACAACACCCGGGTTAAGTTGGTTATGTAATGTTGAACCCAAAGTTACGTCCGTGTCACAGCAATGATCACAGTGTCTGGTTGGGGAACGGACCTCTTCAACTTCCTGAAGAGCCTGTACGTCTCTCTGTGTCGCTGTACTCTGCAGAAATATCATGAACATCACATCTGTCACTCTGCAGTCCTCTCGCTCCTCATCCTCCTCATCCTCATTCTCCTCTTCTTCCTCCTCCTCATCCTCCTCCTCCTGTGCTCTGCTCATTATCCTCCTCATCATCACATCTGTCACTCTGCAGTCCTCCTCATCCTCATCCTCCTCCTCCTCATCATCCTCCTCTTCCTCCTCCTCATCCTCATCCTCCTCATCCTCCTCCTCCTCATTCTCCTCTTTCTCCTCATCCTCCTCCTCCTCATCCTCATTATCCTCCTCATCATCCTCCTCATCATCCTCCTCTTCCTCATCCTCATCATCCTCCTCATCTTCCTCATCATTCTCCTCATCCTCCTCATTGTCATCATCCTCATTATCCTCCTCTTCCTCCTCCTCCTCATCATTCTCCTCATCATCCTCCTCCTCCTCATCATCCTCCTCATCATCCTCCTCCTCCTCCTCATCCTTCCTCATCCTCCTCATCATCCTCCTCATCATCCTCCTCATCATCCTCCTCATCTTCCTCCTCATTCTCCTCATCCTCCTCATTCTCATCATCCTCCTCCTCCTCCTCCTCATCATTCTCCTCATCATCCTCCTCATCCTCATCCTCCTCCTCATTCTCATTCTCATCATCCTCCTCCTCCTCCTCATCATCATCTCATGTTGCTGTTAAAAGAAGAAACGTGTAACCGTTAAAGTACTACTGTCCTGATTTATGGCACATCCAGTCATAGCGCAGCATCCTTTAGTCCACCAGTCTTCAGTCTGTCAGTAGGAAAACAGAATAGAGGATTAAAAAAAAAAAACATACCTTGCTGCAACGACTGTACTCGAAAAAGAAAGTGAAATCAGATTAACATATCTTATAATCTGAGTAGAAACTCTTTGGAAACGATTTGTAACTTCTTTCCAGAAATAAATGTTCATATTGGTCAACTTTCAGCTGGCTACCCGAGTGATTTTAGATCTGTGTGTGTGTGTGTGTGTGTGTGTGTGTGTGTGTGTGTGTGTGTGTGTGTGTGTGTGTGTGTGTGTGTGTGTGTGTGTGTGTGTGTGTGTGTGTGTGTGTGTGTGTGTGTGTGTGTGTGTGTGTGTGTGTGTGTGTGTGTGTGTGTGTGTGTGTGTGTGTGTGTGTGTGTGTGTGTGTGTGTGTGTGTGTGTGTGTGTGTGTTTCTGTGTTTCTGACTCTTCTTTGTGACTCACTTCTATGTCTATTATTCACAGGACTTTTTTTGTATTATTGTCCCTGCACAGATAAATGCAGAAGGAACTTGTGTGTATCATTCAAGTAAACAAAAATCCATCTAATGATGATGATTCGTCAAATATTTCAATTAATATTAGACTATTAAGTATCCGAAATATAATATTAATTGTTGTTTATTATAATAATAATAAATTGAATTTGTATAGCGCTTTTCCCAAGCTCAAAGTTGCTTTACAGAGTAGAGTAGAAAAAAAAATAAAATAAAATAATAATAATAAAAAAATAAACTAAGGATAGGCAGAACAGAAGAGATGGGTCTTCAGACGGGACTGAAAAATGGTGAGGGACTCAGAGATGCGGATCTCATGGGGGAGGGAGTTCCAGAGTTATTATTATTATTATTATTGTGTTTATATACTGTATTATAGAGCATGTGGACGTCTTCTGAGACGATCTTTGTTTGTTTTGACTGATGACCACTCGAATAAAATGCGCATGCGCGCATTGGTGCGTCTCTCCGTCGGCTTGCCGTAGAAAAGCGAAAGTCTCCTGGAAAGAGGATGTCATATGTGAAACTGGTAACTAGTTTTAACGATTCTCATATTTTTATCACTTTAAACACCGCGCACAAATCAAGTGGCGGCGGGCATGTAGTGAAGCGTGTGTTTTTAGTGTTACACGCGGAAATGACACAACAAAAATGTAGTCAAAACGTTGCTAAATGAGTCAACTGCCAATGTTAGCATTTTAGCTAGCTCCTGTTGCTAACGGGTCAAAAACACACAGGGATGCTCTTTGTCTCCTATTAATTAAAGCGTCCGTGTTAAAATGTGTTATTTCACTCCTATCTGTCCCCATAGTGACTGAATTGTTATGTAAATTGTTTAACTGACAAAAACCCGTCGTTTAGCGCTTTAACTATGAGTTAGTTTAATGGTCGCTGCCGTTGTGTGTTCTGCCGGCGTGCCGCCAGGTGTCGCTGTGGGTCGCAGCCCCGGGTCTGACGGGTCTGACGGGTCCGGGTCTGACGGGTCCGGGTCCGGGTCTGACGGGCCTGCTGAGCGGCTCGGTGCTGGCTGCCACCGAGGGGAAGAAGAAGAGCTCTCAGCCCGCCCTGAGCATCGATGAGGTGGGTTGTCCATAGACATATTATTATTATTATTATTATTATTATTATTATTATTATTATTATTATTATTATTATTATTATATATCTATGGGTTGGTCAATAACGGACACACGGGGGAGATGCGACTAGGTCAGATCATGTCAAATTAGGGTGACCAGACGTCCCCGGTTTCCGGGGCAGTCCCCGGTTTTGGTGACATGTCCCCGGCTGGATCTGTCCCCGGTTTTCACTGCGACTGACAGACCCGATACTGGAATGAAAGAAAGAAAACTCTGACCAAACGGAGCCGATCGAGCAGCGCTGCTCAGAGCTCAGAGATGTTTTAGAAAGCCGTATTTTACCATGCTAAAATCACTGATTATTTACATGGAGTCTGGTGGAGATATGCTGCTCTATACATGCTAAAATCACTGATTATTTACATGCAGTCTGGTGGAGATATGCTGCTCTATACACGCTAAAATCACTGATTATTTACATGGAGTCTGGTGGAGATATGCTGCTCTATACACGCTAAAATCACTGATTATTTACATGGAGTCTGGTGGACTTTTATGTTTTAAAAATGATCTTAATCTTTAACAGAAAGGTCAGCCTCCTTAGAAATCCTTTCCATAATGTTATCAGACACTTAGAATATTAATCTGAGTCTGTCAGCAGCAAAACGAGCACTTTATGAACGTAAATACAAGCTGGACAATTCTCCCATTAACTTCCATTGTAGCTTGTTTCTCTGCTGCCGACTGCAGCGATCTCGTTTCATACTGCATCAATGTCAAAGGAAAATCTTTCCTCAATAGTTTATATTGTATCTGATACTCAGCTCTAGGTCTAGTGTCCCCGTTTTAAGTTTTATAAAAATTAAAAACATGACGTGTTTTGGAGGTATTTACGCTTCTGAGCTGAAAATGTCCCCGGATTTAGTCTGAGACATCTGGTCCCCTTATGTCAAACCTCGTCATCAGCAGTCGTGCAAGAAGTATTCAAATGCTTTACTGCAGTAAGAGTACTAATAGTACGCTGTTTCATGTGTACTATCTGCAGCAGTGCATCATATTTTACAAAACCATCGTATGTCAATGACTCACATGAATCAGAAAACAGTCATTATGCAATATAGAAATTGGAGGTATTGCAATACTATATAGATCAGTATAACAATAACTAGACTTAGACTTCTCTTTTTTTTCAACTTTAGTTTTTATTGAATATTCAGTACATTATTACAGCTGATCAGTTACCTCAATTTGTAAGTAATTTAAGTAAAAAAACAAAAAAACAAAGGGAACGGGAAACTCCTGTTTGAAAGAATGATAATAGCCCAAAACAAAATAGAAATAAAAATACATTTCAAGTCAATGCTTTATAAGAATTTTATAAGTATAAGTATTTTTTAAGAATACGGTATAGAGAGAAAAAGAGAAAGACAGTATAAAGATAACAGTAATAATAAAAACAATAAAATAAAAACCTTTGGCTATTACAAAAAGACATTTACCATAAATTATCATAAAGTGTCAGTGTCGAGTCAAGTGTTAAAGTGTCCAGGTATTTATGTGATTGCAGGTGTGTGTGGGTATGTACTGTCCTCTGCCCTATTTCCTATTTCCTGCGTTAATTCAATTCAATTTACGTTTTCCGTACATTCGCTGTTATGGTTTTGTAAACAGACATATTCCCCAGATAAAACAAATATAGGTGTTGTACTGATAATTTTTTCTAAGTTAATCTTTAATCAACTTTGACCTTTACATCATACATTGAAGCAGTGTTGTTGATGCAGCGTGTGATTCAGAACGGAGAGGTCATTATTCCAGCAGGGTGCTATCACCTGGGCGGCAACCATACACCGTAAACCCTGCTGGTGTCCTCGGGTCAAATCTGACCCCTTTCCAAAAAAGTTTCTATATCAGAAATTTGGGTTTCTTTCAAACAAATTGTCCAAAAACGTAACGTGGATGGTTCCCAACATCGCTCCTCATAAGTTAAATTAATAATCAGTTCACTACTTTCAGTGAATTTGGGTGTTTTTTGTCAATTTTATAGCATTTGGAGAAAAAACAATTGATAAAAGAACTTGTGTGTGACAAATGTAAGAAAAGACAAATGTCAATGAAAGTGACAAAATGTGAAAAAAGTGACAAATGTAAAAAATAAAAATTAAAAAAAAAGCTTTAAAAATTAGAAGAAAAAACCCTCAAAAATTGCAAAATGCTCAGAAAAAGTTGACAAACGTTGAAAAAGTGACAAAAACTTTGGGGGAAGCCACAAAAGTGTCAAAAAAGACGACCAAAACGTTGATGAAAGGTTTTTCATTTGAAATTTTTGACTCAGAAAAACAAAAATTTGCAGGTCTAGTGTGACATGCAGGTCTGCATGCACAGCGAACCACCAATCACAATCAATGTAGTAGTAGTAGTAGTAGTAGTTTAATTGAACATGTAAAACATTAAAATAAAAAATATATAAATACATTCATGCATATATATATATATATATATATATAATTAAAATGACAGATAATTAAGGCCATGTACTTCTCAGTACAATCTTCCAAAATTGAAAGTCATTCAAACAAAAAATTCCCATGTTCAAAAAGGAGTAGGAAGACGTTCATAAACGTAAATGTTGATCAGTTTATCAAACAAGCATGCACGCATTATTACTATCATTGACTTTAGCCTGGATAATAATAATAATAGTGTTATATGAATACAATGGTGTCATGTCAGTCAGCCAGTGTATTTAACCGTCTAATGTCTCTCTCCAAAATCTTTTCAGAAGAGTTGTCACAGCGCTAACTTGCTTTACGTAGATGCACTCCCCTCTAAAATCCCACCAGTAGTTGAGAATGATTTATTATTTCCAAATAGAGCTATTTATGTCATCTTGTAAATATTAGCCTTTTATATATCGCAGGGAAAAAATATTGCAATGTCGCGCAGCCCTAGCAGCAACTCATAACCCTCCTCCGTGGGAGGGACAAAGACGCGAGGAAGGGAGTCAAGTGGAGGAGTCGGGGATGCAATTTTAGGGTTATGAGATGCAACCCTGGTTTTGTAAAATCCTAAATCAATTCCAGACTACAAAATGTTTAGTCTGTGATCAACGAATGAATTCCTGCTTAGTCAGACCTGTGTTTGGAAAAGGTTGTGTTCCTTTTTCAGCTTTGACTCATGACTGTGGGTTCAGTTTCAGCTGATTATTGGGGCTTTTGATTCTAAATTAACACCGATTCTCACCTTGCTGCTATCTGTTTCAGCTGCCGTCGTTATACACCAGGCCGGAAGCGGAGCCTCGCTATGTGGAGGCAGAGGCCGGGCCGCTGGAGCAGAGCGTGGCATCGCTCAGAAAAATGGCGGAACCATACACGAACCAATGCCAGGTCTGTTCATATAACACACTCCCTGGCACAATAACTTAATAACACTTAATAACATTATAATAGTTGGGTTTGTGCTGTGTTGGAACATGTTTTTCAGAATTCCTACTACCTAGCCCAGAAATTATTGCTAACTAACATGCTAGTTAACATTAACATAGACCCAGGCTTATTACTGCTAACTAACATGCTAGTTAACATTAACATAGACCCAGGCTAATTACTGCTAACTAACATGCTAGTTAACATTAACATAGACCCAGGCTAATTACTGCTAACTAACATGCTAGTTAACATTAACATAGACCCAGGCTAATTACTGCTAACTAACATGCTAGTTAACATTAGTAATTAAACCTAAACAGCTGATGAAGTCCAAACTGTCTGCGTGCTTCTCCTGACAATACGGTGATTTGTCTACTATGCGACGGTAAGTTGCGTGGTTATGACGCAATTGCTAGCCTGTTTTTATAAAAACCGTCTGCTACAAAGCCGTAACGTGAGCTACAAGGTAATGGAGCCTTTTATACATTGTCGTGTTTCTTTAGAAATAAACAACGAACAAATAGAGTCTTTAAACTCTTCAAATGTAAAGTTATTCACTGTCAAAGTGGCGTCAAAATGAATGGGAGTCAATGGGATGCTAACGGCAGGTGATGGCTTTGTAGCATTAGGAGTGCTATAGGAGCTACGCTTAGAGAGGAGAGGCTGACCCCCTTGGCATTTCCTGCTACTTGAAAACAAAGAAGATGGCTGCTGCTGCTGGAGAAAATCAAATGTCACAGTATTTTTGACCAAATACCTTGATATTGATACCGCAACAATATTGTTGTGTTGACTATTGGTGCTTTCACAAAATATTTACACAATGAGATTTTTTGATAAATAATCATGATATAATGACTAAATGGGTAAAGGTAAATAATAGAACAGTCTGGTAAGTTCAGAAAATGACATCACTTTGTTGTAATGCATCCTTTAAAACCAGGAAAAGACACTTATGTCATATTACAATATCCAAAATCTAAGACCATATCTAGTCTCATATCACAATATCGATATATTATCGCTATATTGCCCAGCTCTAGGATGAACTACAGACTCCACGCCTGTTCTACCTCTTTCCTAAGGACAATGTCCCCGCTGTTACAGTGGAATACTTCACAATATCCTAATGGCTTGCTGAAAACAAGCTTCTGAACTTCAAGCGCGATAAATCACGACTGCTTTAAACTCTGTCCCAGGACGAAGGTCGTGGCACTGCAGTCCTTTTATGCAACAACATAAATACAAGAGCCATAACTGATGTTATGACCCGACCTGTGCAGAAACCAAAGGCTATGTCACAGTTTGGTATGTTTGGGGCTTGGTGTACTATATGTTTACATGGAAGTACAACACAAAGGTTAAGACAGCATCATCAAAATAACAAGGAGTGGAGATTTACTTTTCTCATTAAGAGATTTCTTCAGTCATGTGATGATAAACAAATGGAGAAAATGAACTTGTCTTTTTAATTGTCTTTTTTTCAGCAAACAGGCCAAGCTGTAAAGGAAAAAGTAGAGGTTAGTGACGTGTAAAAATACTAATATTATTTTTACTTTTCTTTTATGACAAGCTGTTGTTGCTGTAATAAAAACGTGTCAGGTTTTTTTGATAACTACAGCTGACCGTCTTCACTCTGAAGCTTTTCTCTTAAATGTTTCTTGTAACTGTCTGTGATATAGAAAGTGTTGTGAGTGCAAAACATAAACACCACCCTCCATATTTATAACAGTAGTGTTTTTACTCTCAAGAATTGTCTTAATTTCATCAAGGTTTTAAAGGTTCAATCAATAATTTGTTTGACAATATAGATGTAGTCACATTTATTACGATGCATGGTTACAGCTCAGTTTTTCTGCTGATTTTACAACAGCCTCAGACTGTAGCAACCTGGATTTTGTTCCCTGATGTCAGTTTTGTAAAAGACATGTCTGTCAATTTGGAGTTATATACAGTTACCAAACTATTTGACTATTTTCATGACCTTTCTGCTTACATGTAGGTTACTGATTGTGTCTTTGATTTCTCTTTTATTCCCCTGCTCCGCATCTGATCTCTCGTGCATAAAATAGTTGGGATTGAGTGTTCTTCAGTCACCTTTGCACACTCTTAGTGTGACTTTTCAGTCCAACTATTATAATGTTGCTGTTATTACAGCTAACCTCATGATATAAAAGTGTTACATAAAGACAGAAAAAAAAGTTGTTTTATTGTGCATTTTCAATAAGTCAGCACATTAAGGCTGTTATCAGATGAATGTAACCTTCTCCCTCTCTCCGTTCGTCCTTGTGTCTGCTGTTAATCTTTGGACTTCAGCAATTATACCAGACTGTGGAGCCCACACTCACCACCACCGTAACAACAGTCACAGGTGAGAAAAACACTTTTTCTAGGTCAGTGTAGTCAACGAAATAATAGCCGTGAGCAACAATAATCATCATGAATAGTTGGTTGACAGACTGGACTAAAATTTCCCTTGGGATAAATAAAGTATCTATACATCTATATATGCTAGACCTGTAAACAATCTGTGGAAGTCTCCTTTAAAGACCTGGACGGGTGACTCCACAGCTGTTTTCAGACATGTCACAACCCATCAGCCATCTTCTCTCAGTGTCTTCAACCCTTCTTTTATATTTCAGATGTGTACCAGTTCCTCAGTGACCCCCCTCCTGACCTCTACCCCAGTGTTGCGGCGGTGGGCTTCTCCGGCTTCCTGGGACTGTATTTAGCCAAAGGTAACCGTACATGTTTGCACTCGCACACAAACACACTGACCTGCATTCACCTCTCTGAGAAGAATCGGGTCAGAGGCGGCAGACGGGCTGATAACGAGTGAGCAGGAGACAAAACAGTGGAAATATATTGATGTGACACACCTCTTCTCTACAAGAATTTCCTTTTAATCAGACAATTCACTCTTCACTATTCACACTACTAATGCTCAAACCAGCGTGTCAACACTCGGTTTCAAACATGTGACGTTATAAAAGCCTCTCTTAGGGCGAGCTAGACAGAATGTAATTAAATAGGTTTCAACTATATTCCAAGTGCAATATCTTTCTGTACTTTGCGGCGTGTTTATTGTGCAGGTTGACATTGCAATGACAATAATAAAACAATATATGGTGCAGCACTATCATGGAGATGATTGATGAAGGCACTTTTAAAACCTAACAGCAGCAATTTGCATCATGATGTGCACTCCTCAGAGTCATGACTCGGTCAAATCTTAACACACAGACATAAAACCTATTGATATCATTTAGTGTGACGTAGCACTTCTCGAAGAATCTTTTTCCAGAACTTGCCTGAGAGTCATTGTGTTGGTCTCAGTTTTGTCACAGTGTCAGACTTTGTTAAACCCCGCTTTAAAGTAACAGACATAAGGCCCTTCTCTGATAAGTGTTTGAATTTGGGGGATTTTTCCATTGAAAAGTCAAGGAAAAGAGTGCTGCACACACAGGGCGTCACACAGCCAAGGAGCGGTTGTCTGTCCGTCTTGAGATTTATTATTAAATCAGTAAAATGTGGGTAAAGTCAAGGGAACGAGGCAAGGGTCTTAACAGTTCATATGGCAACGCTTTCACTCTGATGCCTGGTTAAAAACATCTTGTCCTTCTCTTGCAGGCTCCAGGGTGAAGCAGCTGGTGTTTCCAGTTGGACTCATGGCTCTGAGTGCCTCCATGTTTTACCCTCAGCAGGCTGCGTCTTTACTTAAGGTGTGTTTTATTATTGCAACCTCCCTGTTTTGTGAATTAATAGTCATCAGAGATCCATCCGTGTAAAGCTCCACGTCAAACTGTTCCATTTGCATCATGGTCGTTCCCAACTGAAGATAATCAGTTGTTCCCTAAACCAGACGTCTAACTAAAGGCTCCTTAGTTGAAATGATTACTTCTAGATAAGATAAAGATAAGATAATATGCTTTTGTTTACACTTAATTATGCAACTCTGTTATGCTTTTTCGCCTTATGCTTTGTTTATTGCCATTTCTAGCCACTGGGGGACAATAGACAGGCTGGGGGGGAGAATGCATATTAATGTTAAAAAAACTCAAAGTGACATTTTCATGCCATGGGACCTTTTTTAAAATGAAATCTTACACACACAATCATAAATATTTCCATCCCATCTACACGTTTGGTTTCATTTGCTGCACTTCTTCTGATATCCAGTAGCTGTCTGAATCCGAGTATCAGTGGAAAACAACTAAAAACAGTTGATTGGTAAGTCAGCTGAGCCGAGTTACTCCCAGTTGTACACCACTACAATCAGCTGGCTTCTTAAATAACAAATCTTGCTCTAAATTTAAATTGTGTTTGAGATGTTTTGTTTTGAAACAAACACAGACAATCTTCTGTATTTATCAGAAGTTGAGAAAGAGCCTTGTGCTAGAAATGTTGCACAGCATTAAAATCCTTCTTACGGGAAAAACTGGGTGTGCAGCTCTATTTGTTTCAATGTTATTTCTTTGATCCAGCACCCATCTTGTTGGGCAAGGGAATCTTTTTAAAGTTTCAGATGTTTTTTGTAACATTAAAGTTGCATGGACTTCTGCAACTTGCACATCACCAATGCAACTAGATTGAGTGTAAAGTTTTACTGTGTACTGTTTATAAAGTTTTTAAGTCCTTTACATGACACCCTAGGACACTAAACTCCGCTCTGCTCTGACATAGAAACTGGATTTTCCTAACAAGTCAGCAAAAACGTCCACATGATAGAGACAAAAGGAGACCCCTCTAAGTCTGTTTTCACATCTTTATTTAATCTTTCTCCCAGTACTGAAATAAACCCAGGACACAGCTGTGAAAGCAGGAACGCCAACATACATCTACTTTATTTTCTTTTAAGGTACAAATGATTCCCTGTTGGTAGGTGTTCTTTGGGCACCGGTGAGCCAAAAAGTTATTATTATAACGGAAAACCACGCAGGAAATTCACACCCTCGCCCCATGAACTAGCTGTAGCTTATCAGCTCAGACGGACATCACGTAGATGTGAAGTTTCCAGGCAGGTCGCGACGCTGTATCTGTGTTTGTGTGTGTTTGATCTGTGCCTTGTTTCCTGTCAGGAAAGGGTTGTGCTTTCCTGCAGGGAGTTCTGGCTGTGAATGGTGTCTGGGTCATTTTATTTACTGTATTTCCACCCAGAGAGCCGACTGACAGGAACACATAAATGCATAAAGAGACACGCCTTGACGCGATCACACTTCAGCTCCGCACACATGCAGCAGTGAGACGGATGAGCGGGGCGGGCTGCAGATATGAAGACACATGGGCTGACAAGATCAAAAAGAGACAAAAAGCCTCTTGTTTGCAAGCCAAAAGACTTCATTTGAGGGACGTGTAATGAAACCACTTTATGGGTCTAAAATATAAAAATATAAAATGTAGAACTGGTAAAACATTATGACCTATATATTTTAAATTTAAAAGATTGCATCAGTTATAAGCCAAGGCCTTACAAGTACTGTATAGTTAATAGAGTGCCTACCTCAGATCTCTGCAGGGTAAATCCAGACAGCTAGCTAGACTATCTGTCCAATCTGAGGACTCTGGTTACCTGGTCCTCAGATCTCTGCAGGGTAAATCCAGACAGCTAGCTAGACTATCTGTCCAATCTGAGGACTCTGGTTACCTGGTCCTCAGATCTCTGCAGGGTAAATCCAGACAGCTAGCTAGACTATCTGTCTAATCTGAGGACTCTGGTTACCTGGTCCTCAGGTCTCTGCAGGGTAAATCCAGACAGCTAGCTAGACTATCTGTCCAATCTGAGGACTATGGTTACCTGGTCCTCAGATCTCTGCAGGGTAAATCCAGACAGCTAGCTAGACTATCTGTCTAATCTGAGGACTCTGGTTACCTGGTCCTCAGGTCTCTGCAAGAGGAAATCCAGACAGCTAGACTATCTGTCCAATCTGAGGACTCTGGTTACCTGGTCCTCAGGTCTCTGCAGGGTAAATCCAGACAGCTAGCTAGACTATCTGTCCAATCTGAGGACTATGGTTACCTGGTCCTGAGATCTCTGCAGGGTAAATCCAGACAGCTAGCTAGACTATCTGTCCAATCTGAGGACTATGGTTACTTGGTCCTCAGATCTCTGCAGGGTAAATCCAGACAGCTAGCTAGACTATCTGTCCAATCTGAGGACTCTGGTTACCTGGTCCTCAGATCTCTGCAAGGACTATAGTTACCTGGTCCTCAAATCCAGACAGCTAGCTAGACTATCTGTCCAATCTGAGGACTATGGTTACCTGGTACTCAGATCTCTGCAGGGTAAATCCAGACAGCTAGCTAGACTATCTGTCCAATCTGAGTTTTCTGTTGCATGACTAAAACTAAAACAACGTACACACGTTCCACCAAAACAAGTGTGTGTGTGTGTGTGTGTCCCCCCCCCGAGGTTATTTCACAGTGGTGTCTGGAGCTTAGTCCCGCCCAAGACGATTGTGATTGGTCCAAAGAAATGCCGATAAACCAGAGCACGTTTTTCTCCCATCCCGGAATGCTGTGTGGACTAGCCAGACCCTCCTCCGCAGCGCTGTGGAGGAAGGTCTGGCAATGTGAGACAACAGTTAAGATGACCGACAAAAACATTTAATGATACAAATCCATCTGAGGAGCTTTTTTCAAGATTTCTTTTATTGTCTTGGATTAAAGGAATTATTTTTAAGGCATAAAAACGGACGTCACAACAGCCACAAGCGCACAACTCATAAAAAAAAAAGTCTCAAACGCGCAAATTTACAATACCCAAATCCAAAATATGTATGTTGCCGTGTTCTCTGTCCAAATATGAAGTTGAGGCTGTGTTTTCTCCTTCAGAACGTTTCTTGGTGTAGATCCAGACATCTTAAAAAATAACGTCTTAAAATAAATGTTGGTGAAACGCCTGCCAGACACCGAACCCTGATCCGGTTATTAGTCACAACATTTCATCCCGCTCTCTGATTGGCTGCTTTGTTAATGCTGGTTCTCGTGTTTCCTCCAGGTGAGTCGGGACTCGGCATACACCTTGGCTCAGCGGGGCCGCGTCACCATGGAGACGCTTTGGAAAGAGCCTCCGTTTGGTAAAAAGAAGGTGAGATTTATTAGAATTATCTCCAAATATTGTCATTAGGGCTGTCCTCGACTAACGCTCATATCATTTTGTCGACTTATCAAGTAAGGGATTTAATCTATAGATGTGTTTAATGAGGAAAAAGCACCGCGTGCTCATAGGTTTCTTGTACATTAGTCATTCAGCATGAAAAAGAATTTAAAAAAAGACAAATTGATTAAGAATACTCTAAGAACAAAATAGCAGTAGAGGGGACAGCCCTGATTATACATATTGAGTTATGTATATGGATGTTAAAGGGTTTATTGCAGTCGGTATTCTTACTGTTGTCTTTCTTTGGGGCATTCTTCTTTTTTTTTGGAAAAGAAAGAGGAAACGGAGAGCAAAGACAAGACCAGCTGAGACGGCAAGAAGACACACCTGTCCATCCTGAGAGACTTTCACTTTCCAGTAACACACACTCACACTGTACAACTCTTATTATTATTATTATTATTATTCACTCACTACCAAACTCCCACAGCCACCAATCAGTTATTTAAGTTGTATATGTCAGGAACTTGGTGGTGTAAGTGTGTTTCTGAAACCCCTCCGGCCTCATCTTGAGTCATTCCTTAACACAACCTCTTCCCAAGAAGTACTCTCTTTAGATAACTGCAGTTATTCCCCTCCTCTCTCATTATTCCTAGTTTCTCCCTCCGTGACGTCAGCTCTTCCAGTTTCTGTTGGGTTCCGCGAACCAGGTCACAAAGTTGAGTTTCCGCAGTGTTTGCTCTCTAACATTAACCGAGACTTCCTTCCTTATTCTTTTATTTGTTAAAGCTGCACGACATAGTTTCACAGACTGTTACAGAGAGAAGCTGCTGCTTTATTTGGTTTTTGTGGCATTTTTAGGCCTTTTATTTGACAGGACAGCTGAGGACATGAAGAGGGACAGAGAGGGGGAAATGACATGCAGCAAAGGGCTGCAGAGCGGAATCGAACCCAGTAAACCTCTATATGGGCGCCTGGATAGCTCAGTTGGTAGATCGGGCGCCCATATAGAGGTTTACACTGTTATTTTCTTTTTTTAAGATTATTTAGGGCTTTTTCATCTTTAATTTTTGACAGGACAGTTAGGTGAGAAAGGGGAGACAGAGGGGGAAGACATGCAGGAAATTGTCACAGGTCGGATTTGAACCCTGGACCTCTGTGTTGAGGCATAAACCTCTCAGTACATGTGCGCCCTCTCTACCACTGAACCAACCTGGTGACAGAACTGTTAAAACTGTTTTATGTCATTAAGTATATAGCACTTTAAAAAGTAGACAAGTGCTTCACAAATACAGATCTATATGTGTATAAACATGAAACATATGTGTATAGATGTTGTGGGAATAAAACCAGATTTAAATAGAAACAAGTTGGATTGCAAATGAAAACCCTAAAAGAAAAGAAACAGGTTAAACACAATAATAAAGAAAATAAACTCAAATACTCAGAGCTGAAACAATAAGTAGTTTAACTGATTAGTTATTCAACAGATATTTATCACTATTTTGATAAATGAGTTAAGTAATGTGGTTGGTTTCAGCTTCCCCAATGTGAGAATGAGCTTATCAGTTGTCTATTTTATGGTAAATGGAATATCTTTGGGTTTCGGACTGTTGAAAACCTTTTACGTCAGGTTGCACGTGTTAAGGTGCAGCCCTAAAGAGAGGGTACAAAATACTAATAGAAGGAAGGATATTTGTTTCATTCTGTTTTTTATTTGTCTTTTCTTGTGTTTTGTAAGCAGAATATCTCAATAACCTGTGAACAGGTTTCAAAGAAAGGGAGTGGGTTTTTCTGTCAAACTATTCCTTAAAGCCTTTTCTCTGTATCATGAAGCCGTGTTTTTCTTATTAGTCACATTAAACAATAGCAGCACAGCGGCGATGACCCAGTATCTAGGGACTTTAGGATGTTTTTAACTTGTTCTCATGAGCACAAGTCACTTTGATCCTTTCTCTGGTCTCAGTGACGCTGTGATCGTGTCAAGTGCAGCTTCCAACAGTTATATCCAGTATATATATATATATATATATATATATATATATATATATATATATATATATATATATATATATATATATATATATATATATATATATATATATATATATATATATATATATATATATATATATATATATATATATATATATATATATATATATATATATATATAATGTCTCCAGGAAGATCTTTCACTGGTTAGCATCTGTTTTCAAACATGTCGACATGTTTATTTCCCCAGTTTTATTCACTTTGCAGTTTGATGCTAATAATGCTACACTGCTACAGTAATGTGTGTACTACAGCTGGATTTACTCAGAAATGGGCTGAATGTGTTTGCTGTCCATGTCTAATAATGCTCTGTATATACTGAAGGAGGTTTTATTTTAACGCTGTAATGTAATTAAATCTGGCATCTGACTGAGGCAACGCTATTTCTTCATCAGTTATTTTACCAAACACACACTTTAAAATTTGGCTTATGAGCAAAAATTGTAATTTATAAAGCTGTGACTTCAGATGGAGAACAGTTTTTATTTTATTTTTATTTTTAGTATAGCTGCTTAAGATAAACTTTCTAGTTTCTGGACTCCTCTGTTACAGAAAACTACTTTTTATGTATTTCTCATTGTGACATGTTGGTAGATCTTTGTCTCCTGATGAATTAGAGGATCTTTTAAATCTTTCCTTCTGCTGAACAAACGCACATATGAGTTCAGATCTTTATTGTCCCTCGAGGGCATAAGAGGACACGGGTTATTATGGGACATGTCTGAACGGTAGCCGTGATAAAGGGCTGCTGAGCAGTGCAATTAGGTGGTTTTATTGGCCTTGGAACTAAGGAACATGTAATACCTTCTACCCCGAGGAGCTGTACCTCCACCCAGGAGGGAGACGTAGGCCTGGCACCATAACCACTTTTACTAAACCAGAAAATGTCCCGATAAACGATAATACCGGTGTTGTCGTTCTGAGACCATTTTCATCTAATATAATGATAATGGCAGAATAATTTTCAAGGATAAATGAATACATTTACTGGAACTGGAAGACATTTTAAATATCCACAATCAAGATAGACTATGTCTCTGTTAACAGAAAATGCACTGGAATATAGCAATAATAAGCAAAAAGTTATTTGGATTTATTACAAAAAATGTAACACGTCTTCTAGTTTCTTCTCTCCTCACATTTTAGAGACCAAAGAACTAATCATCAGTGAAAATAATCCTTAGTTGTGGTCCTGGTAATCGTTATTCATGAGGTTGAAAGTCTTGTTTTAAAGTTGCTATAAAAAAAAACTGAAATTATTTGCGTTTAATTTTACTTTTATTAGGTTTTTAACCTGGCCATAAAGTTTCAGTTTAAGTTTAGTTTCTCTTTTTTTTAGTTTCAGCTTAATGAGTATTTTTCACTGCTTATTTTGGTTTTGAATTAATAAAATATCCCAAAGATATAATCCTGGCGTGCGTGCGTGCGTGTGCGCGTGCAGAGGTCGTGTCCTGTGGTTGTGCTTGCAGCACTTCCTCACATAACACACATAGCACAAGTTCCCTGAACATGATCGCAAAAACAGACGTGGATGTTGTCTTCCGTGTGAATATTTCCATCTTGATCCCTTTTCCTCTCTCTTCCTCTCTCTTCCTCCCTTTTCCTCTCTCTTCCTCCCTTTTCCTCTCTCTTCCTCCCTTTTCCTCTCTCTTCCTCTCCTCCGTCTGGGTTAGAGTTATCTTTGGACCACTGATGTAATGTTTCTGCACACAGAACGGAGGATTTGATGCAGCTCTCCTCTGCTGTCTGGAACATTCGGGGCTAAACTAAGCTTATGTGGCTTTAAAAAAACAAAACCCCGCTGATTAGAAGCATTTGTCGGCTATAAACATACTTTTTAACACAAAGCAGCAGGATAGCATTTACGAGAACATGCTTCAGTCGACAAACAGGAACTAAAGAACTCCGTTTTTGTGAGCGTCTTGTTTGAAAGTTCCTCAATCTTCTAAAATACTTTGTAAAACACATTCAGATGTGCTTTTCTCTGAGAAAAGCACGTTCAGTACCAGCATCATGTGGTTTTTACTGCTTAGGGACGGACAGATTCTGGTAACAACGCCATCAACTTTAACTGTTAATCTGCTCTGGTATATTTTATCAGGGGACATATTGTTACAGATGTTCACTTTTTCAGTTGCAGAGCTACAAATTATAGTTTTAAATTGATTTCATTGTAGTCTGGTTTTCATTTTCCGCCTCTGAGTTGATGTGAAACTGAATGGTTCGATACATCAGACCGGAAAGACACTCGAGTGTCGCTGCCTCATATAAAAAGCAGAAGTAGTTTTTTGAAGTACTGTACTTGAGTACAATTTGACATCTTGTACTTTTTATTGTATTTTATGCAAATTCCAACAAAACACCTAGACTCCACCTCAGAGGGAAATATTGTCCTTGTATATTTCTTTATATTTAAGTATCTTAAATTGACTGGAACGCATGCTTTTATTTACTATGTATTTACTGTGTACTTTGTACTACTACAATCAGCATGTATATATATCGATAAGTTTCAAAGTTCATTCTTGACATTGCGATTGTGAAAACAATTAATTGTATAACTTGAGTGGACATTTGGTTGAGATTATTTTGTCAAATCAAACTATGAAACTAGGCTCGCATAGCCAGACCTTCCTCCACAGCGCTGCGGAGGAGGGTCTGGCTAGTCCCCGCAGCATTCCTGGATGGGAGAAAAACAGGCTGTGGTTTATTGGCATTTCTTTAAACCAATCACAATCGTCTGGGGGCGGGGCTAAGCTCCTGAAAGAGATGTAAGAATAGCCTCGGGAAGGAGCTCGTTTTGGTGGAACGTGTGTACGTTTAGAAGTAGTTTTAGTCAACTGAAACTCAAATTTGGCGGTCTAGCTAGCTGTCTGGATTTACCCTGCAGAGATCTGAGGACCAGGTAACCAGAGTCCTCAGATTGGACAGATAGTCTAGCTAGCTGTCTGGATTTACCCTGCAGAGATCTGAGGACCAGGTAACCATAGTCCTCAGATTGGACAGATAGTCTAGCTATCTGTCTGGATTTAACCATAGTCCTCAGATTGGACAGATATCTGAGGTCTGGATTTACCCAGGTGAGGACCATAGTCCTCAGATTGGACAGATAGTCTAGCTAGCTGTCTGGATTTACCCTGCAGAGACCTGAGGACCAGGTAACCAGAGTCCTCAGAAATCCACCGGGGGTGTAACACCAACACAGAGGAAAGTAACAGATATCCGGTGAAATTTCAAGCGGCACCGGAGCAATCTCTAATATGAAACGTTAGATATAGACCAAATATTAAGCAAACTCCATCTGCTGAGGAAGACTGGAAGGATCAGTAGCTCCAGAGGAGCTACTGAATGTACCTTCTAGTGAGATTGTATTGTGAATATGCAACACCATCTTTAATATAAATTACATACAACTTGTTATAGGAAGAATCAATCCTGAAACGGTTACACCTTTGTACACAAGTTTAAATTATTGAAAATGTAATTAAAATTGAATTAAATGGTCCCAAGTTACCCTGTTGCAGTGGATGTGAATACCAGGAAGTTAACACGGGCCCGGCTGTTGCCTAGCAACAGATTTCCATTGGTCTATAGTGTGCCAAAAGACGAGACCACTATGAAATGTGTGATAAGTTAGTTTTATTGCAAACTTAAGTCATTAACTCTTCCACAACATCAAATACAAATAATGAAAAGGTTAAAATAAAACAAAATGATTTACGAGTGAGTGACAGAGTGCTGCAGGACTGAGTCCTAAAACCTGGAGATGTCCCCTCGTCTCAGAGTCCATGGGTCGTTGGTTAGATGTCTGACAAAGTCTGCGGTTATCGAGCTTTAGAGATTCTGAAGGCTTTACGTGACTTAAGCGGCTACATCAAACACAGAGGTTGTTGGACATTAACCCAGGTAACCCGTCTACTCACTAGTCCGCCTTCAGTCTCCGGTTCACACCCATGCTCCTGCTATTTGAGGCCCCTTTAAAAGTGACGAGCTCTAATCAGAAGATGGGGGGCTTAGTGGTGGTGAAGTTGTACACATGCCATTGTGATGTAGTTTGTTTAAAGCCAATCGTCTTCAGGCGATTCCATTTGCTCTTTAAAGATAATTTGTGAAGACTTTGCTGAGCTAAATGTGTAAGTATGAAACTAGTTTGCCACTGAGCTTTATTTTCTGTACTAACTCGAATAAAAAGAAAGTTGTCGAGGGATCCAGGGCAATGCTAATTTAGCCGACACAAACTAGTCATCACTGCAGCACTCTTAGCAAAAGACAAAAAAAAGCTTACGTTTGTTAACTACATGCAGAAACATTACTGTGATACACAATTTCCCCTTTTTGAAAAGCTGAACTTCTTCGTCTGACTGGAGAGAAGACGCAGAGAGGCCGGCTGGTTCCTGAGCGGGCTGCTGCGGCGCCGCCACCGCGTACTCTCACCCATGAGAGTTAGAGTGGCAACAAAATCAGATTCAAATAAATGACTCGTCAGAAAAAGCAGCCGCGCTCTCCGCCTCAGCTCAGACTCCCGGGTCTCCCGCTCCTCTGGTGTGAGCCGGACCGCCTTCACTCCTCGGCCGGAGTGCTCATCTTGACCAGGCTGTTCTTGTCGAACCTGAAGAGCCTCCAGCCCTCCTCCTGAGAGAGGTCCTCGGCGCCGCGCCGCTTGTAGAACTGGACGGACGGCTCGTTGTTCTCCGCGACCACAAACATCATGCCGGTGCAGCGCGTCTTCATCGCCAGCTGGAAGACAGACCAGGGTTACAGTCAGTCTTGTACTTCCACTACTTTACTTTCTCTAGTAAGTCTGAGCATCGTTTAGATTTTAACCCCATGTTGTCCTCATGTTGTCCCCATGTTGTCCCCATGTTGTCCCATGTTGTCCTATACCAATGTTCTTTTTAATTCCCCAAAATAACATGATTGATTCCACCCAACGCTCTTTGCCAAGTACAAATCTCTACTTTCATTAATTTTGGGGCGTCTTATTCAATTTTATAGCATTGTAAAACAAATGGAAGTGTTTTTGAAATAGTATTGAGTAAAAGTTGACATATTCCAGTCTGTGATTATCATCAACATCCATTCCTTTAATTTTAGTCTCAATAATTCCTAATTTCTGCTTTTCTAACTCCAACATTAGGTATAATTTCCTATAAATTAAGTTTATTGTAGTATTGCCACTGAAAATAATGATGCTATATTGATTCCCCCAGCAGCAGATCTGTTGAGTACACTTTTAATATCCATTTATCACATTATATATTTTCCTCATATCGTGCAGTAGCGAGCGGCCATCATTGACGTTTCTGTACAGTCTTTTGCATTTTTTTCCGTTCTCAAAATGTTCTTTTGCGCCGAATCAAACGTCTTATGGTCGGATTCCTCTCGGAGCTGGCTCGGCTCCAGACTACACACTCTTTACATAAAGCATTTAATGGAACGTCAACGCCTACAGCTGTCAAACTCCACACCTCCCATTAATAAAGCCAGCGTTCTGCTCAATAAAAAGCATCAAACACTCTACAAATGGAGGGATCTGCTCTTCTAAAATAAAGCCTTTGAAAGCAAAATGATAAAAACGCTGAAAGATTTGGATTGTTCCCTTCACTGGGTTTTCTGTTTCATTGATTCAAATCTTTGTGAAAGGAAAAAAAAGAGTTCTTTAAGCAACTTCTTTCACTGCAGTAAGGGATGTACACCACATGATTTACAGCTTTGATCGAATCAGTTATCTGCTTACTAAGTCGCTGAGCCTCAACTACAGCTGGACTCTAGTATTAGAAAAAATATTGACATTTATTTTTACATTGAACTGTCAAACGTCTGGCTTTGAACCACATGTCACCTTCCAAAGTGCTTAAAGGCCATTTTGTGCTTGTGCGTCAAATCAATGGCGAACCCCCGCTGACCCCCCTTATCTTGTGTGTTTAGCCATGTGAAATTTGATTCCCCGCTTCATTTTCCTACTTGGTTTCTCCCAAAAATAGAGTCCGATACACATTACTTTTAAGTTCTACCTGCGCTGAAGTGTCCGCCTGCTTTATATTTATATTATTAGTCCACATTGACACAACGATGAACTAGATCGCTCCAACACTGGGAGAATGGGAGTGACACACACACACACACACACACACACTGTCTTGACATTTTATTTTCATGTTTGTGCTTTTAGACATTTATATTGTACTTCCACTTCCTCTCCCTTTTATTTTCACAAGCTTTCTTCCTATTCAGTTTTGCGCTCTGAGATTCTATGTTAACTTTACATTTTGTTACTTTTCCCCCAGGGGAAACTTTTGCCAATGGGGACAACAGCAGACCGGTTTGAACCGCTGACCCAATCTGAGGAGGAGCGCGGTGATTCAGGTCTGGAATCGGGCAAATAACGGCCCCATTTAACCATTTACTCTGTTCTGACACCAGGCTTTGCAAAACATACTCACATCACTGATGTGGCGCAGGAGCTCCGAACCGATGCCCAGTCCTGGGAAGACAGAAGAGACAACTCGTTAATAAAGAAGCAGCTCATTAAAAGGTGGACTGGACTAGAGGAGTTGTGGGTTTCTCACCTCTGTACTGATCCATCACGTAGAACTCCTCTAGGTAGAGCTGTTTGCCGACCCAGGGGTCATAAGTGAAGTAGTACATGACAAAACCGACCACCTTCGGATCTGCGGAGACACGGTGAGGAAAGGGTTGAGTGTCCTGCTGCTACGTGTGCTATTATATGATTTATATCAATTTTAATCATTTATGAACAAAAACTGATCCACATTCTTCATTTTAGAGCTGCAGAGATTATTCGATTAGTTGTCAACTAATAAATAAATCGCAAAATATTTTGATAATGATTAATCAGTTTGAGTTATTTTTTTAATACAGCTTCTGTGATTCCAGTATGGCTGTCTCTAGTCGATAAGATTTCTTTAGTTGATTAGTCATTTTTTATGCCTTTTTAAGCCTAAGCAACTAATTGTTTAAGTGAGAATTGAAATGAGAAATGAAAATAGTTAGTTGCAGCTCTACCACCATACCTAACAGATAACAGGTTTGTAATCCCTCTCCTCTTTAGACGACTTCGGTGTGAATCTCCCCACTGGACCAAGTCGGTTCAATTACTGACAATGGGTTCAAAGTAGAAAGTAACATGCTCAAGTTTACCATTGCGATTCTTTAATTATGTAAATTATGTAAACAATGTAGTATAATATTCCTTTAACTATGTAAATACCTACGTACATATCCACACTCCTTATATTTCTTATTTTTATTTCTACTATTTGTACAACTGCAACACAGAGTTTCCCTTCGGGGATCAAAGTATTTCTGATTCTGATTTACACTACCGGTCAAAAGTTTGGGGTCACTTCTACATTTCCATACCACTCCATTATAGACAGAATACCTGCTAATTTGGGTGGGGGGGCTGATCTTTAATGTAATATCTACATTGCCCATTACCAGCAACCATTCATCCAATGTTCCAAAGGCACATTCTGTGTACTAATCTATCATTTAAAAATAAAAAACTAGAAAAACATTGGAGAACCATTTTACTATTATGTAAGCACATAATGTAATCTGATTACTGCCCTGGTTAAAAAAACAATGCAACTGATCTCAGCTGGCATTCTGTCTACAATGGAGTGCAATGGGAATTTCTATGTGACCCCAAACTTTGGACCGGTAGTGTACACAAATAGGTTTTTTTGCTTGCCTTGTGTTTTGTCAACATCTGTCTGTTAATACTGAGCAGAGTTGTGACGTTAAAGAATAAACGTCTGACTTTTATCAAAGATCTGTAATGGGAATAAATATGTAACATTTTAACCCTTAAACACGGAGTCTCAGTGAGATCTGGATCTCTTTCAAGAGAGTTGAAAAAAAAAAAAACAATCGTAGATACACGCAAACTTAGATTTTCACCCTCAAAACCATCCACAGGTGTGATTGTAAAAACATAAGTCCAACGTTTTTAAACTGTTAAGCGATGAGAGACATGAAGCATGGCGACACTAGATCAGAGTCTACGCTTGCTTACAGAGCAGAGTGAGCACCTGCAGCTGGGCTTCAGTTTCTATGTTTATCTGTAGTTGATTTACAGAAACAGGAAGCAGTGTGTGCTGTATTGTGTTTAGGTTAACACCGTTGGTGTGTGCAGATGGAGGAAGTGTCAAACTTAGTGTTATTCTGGGAGGCGACGTTAGAAACTGTGATGTCAGCTTGTTAAATGTGACTAGTTTCTAGTTTCTTCTCTCCTCTGGGACAGGAAACTGAAGATCTTTGAGTTGTGGACAAAACAAGACATTTGAGGACGCCCTCTTGGGCTTTTTTGGGAAACACTGATCATTTATCACCAATTTCTGACATTTTAGAGACCGAACAACTAATTTATTAACCAGTAATGAATAGTTTGTTACAGGCTTAGAAGCTGTAGAAACATACAGAATGACATCCAGATATTATATGAGTACTACATATGCCTCTTTAAATAAGACCTGGAACATCCTTAGTTTTAGTTTAGCTTATCTTTCTAATATCCGTGGTTTTATTTTCATATATTTCACCAAGAATGGGGCGTCCACTGTCACTATCAAAAGGTAAAAAATGCCATCAAGAAAATGCTCAACGCACTTATCGACTATGAAAATAAGAGTTAGTTGCCGCCCTAAACTCAGCTTCTTTTTTTTTATTACTATACTCCAGTTTCATTTTGTGCCTTTTATCATACATTGAATTCAAATGGTTAAGTTAAGAAACCTCAAACGCCACTAAGACTGACTAACTATAATTCATGGACATGTCAGTGATGTAATGTGTTGAGTTACATGCTCTTGAACATTTCCTGGTGAGGTAACTCCTGAGAGGTGTACATTCTGTTTTTTAGGGGGGAGGAGGTGGAGGAGGAGGTGGAGGAGGAGTGCTGGCTCTTACCGTCACTGCTGGTCTCTCCTTGGATTTCAGCGATGATGCAATGGTAAAACGGGGTGTCACCAAATCCATCCTCAAGGAGTTCTGCAGGGAAATAAAACCTTTAAGTACGAGACAAGGAGTTCTTTACATTATGCGTATATAGATTGATCCTCTGGGGACGAAAGACGCACTGGCGCGTCCAATCAATAACTAACAAAACACCTAGCCCAAAAGCAGTATTACAAAAGGTCATTTCAGACATTTACCATTTTAAATCATATAGAACATAAAATAAGACCTTTTGGTAGATTCATTCCATGGACCGAAACACACAACACATCGTAG
Organism: Etheostoma perlongum; assembly: GCA_026937815.1. Classification (NCBI taxonomy): domain Eukaryota; kingdom Metazoa; phylum Chordata; class Actinopteri; order Perciformes; family Percidae; genus Etheostoma; species Etheostoma perlongum. Next base: position 24,147,820 of record CM049392.1, on the reverse strand, counting down.
GTTAAGGTTTGTTTTCTAACAAACAGTGCCAGCTATGCTTTGGCCCCATTATCTCATCTTATCAAAACATGGAGATTGGCTGACACATATAGCTCGTAACTGGCACACTTCTCTCCTCCCAGGCCCACAATGGGAACAGAGGGGTGGGGGGGTCATTATCTTAAAGACATCTGTAGCCAGACTGGCTTGTTACCTTTTTCCGACCTACAAAAACACATTCAGTCTACCACGTTGGTCATCTTTCTTTTACCTTCAGTTAAGATCAGTCCTCGAGGCACACGGTGTTCCCTGGAAGAGTTCGCTGCACATCCATCCTAGTCGGAAATTATAACCTGTGGTATGATATCTAGGCTTTATCAGTTTTTGGTAATATCTGGCCCTTCCTATTGAGAAGGTCTGGGGATTGTTCCAGACCTGAGGAACAACCTCGACTGGCATGATGTCTGGTCTAACGTCCCAGAAGTATCACGTAGCAGATTCACTACAATTTCATTCATAGGACATATCTCAGTCCCGTGAAAATGCACCACATGAAAGTAACGGACTGGCCTTTCTGCTCTCCTATCTTCTCTCCACATGTTGTGGGAGAGCACAACATCTGCCCTGATCAACGTTACCGTACCCGGTTCTGTCGACGCTTTGATTCTCAACGATCCGTCAGCCCTTCAGCTCTCTAAAAGCTAAAAAAAACGTGCTGTGATTGCTGGACCCACGGCTGCTAAGATGATGATTGCAACCCGTTGGAAACCGGCTCCTGATGTGTCGGTTCGTACACGGACCCTTTCTTCTTTGGATGTACACTTGGTACAACATTGCTGACTCAATGTCGCTTTTGCTGTTGTGTTTCCCACTTTCCCTTCTCTCCTGTGTGTTTCTTTTTTTTTTTTTTATTGGTCCTGAGATACGTTCATGTCAGCATATTGTTTGTAATATTTAATGAAAAACAGTCATAAAAAAATTTGATATGAAACACACAGGGGTCAGTTTTATGGAAATACTTATTTTTTTTAAAAAAATAAAAAAAGGGTAAATTTAAGAAGATATGTGAAAATAAACTCACCTTTTTCAGTCAGTGTCACCTGGTGCTCCATCTCTTCGTATTTGGCGAGCTCCTGGGAACAAACAAGGAATTCGCACTGAAAAGATTGGTTGAAATAAAACAAACATATGTATTTGAGAGCTTAAAACATCAGATCCAACCTTCATTATTTGACATTAATACATAACAAACAACCCGTGAAATAGCTTTTGAGTGAACTGTAACAACATGTACCCAGAGGGACAGTACTACTCTCAGTGCTTCCTGGTGAACAAACCACAGAATGACGACCCTGTTATTTAATCTTCATTTTAATATGTATACGCCGTGTTATCTAGCATTCATTAACTGCTTGGTTACGGATGCTTCAAAAAGGATGATTTATAGTTGCTGAGCCACATAACCCGTAGTCATATCCGCATACAGCTACTCCCCAGCCGACATGTATGCACATACCGATAGATGGATATATATCGGCCCGGTTGATTTACCAATCCCACTCCAATGGACAAAACATTTCATTTTAATAACTGAGTATTCGTTACAGTTAATTTAGAGACTGTCCCAGCTTCGATTATTGATTATGAGTATTTCCTGCTTTTCTCTTGTTAAGACTAATTTTAATTGAATACATTTGCTTTTGGACTATTGGTCGAATTTAACAATGGATTTTAAAAAAAGGGTCATTCTGAAGTGAAAAGGGGTATTTACCCCTTGTATGGTATTCGGGTCAGATTGACCCTTTTCAATGGTTTAAAAGCCAATATTCGGTAATATTTTAACCCTTGTGTTGTCTTCCCGTCAACCATTAAAAAAAAGGTGTCATTTTCTGACATTTTTGTCACTTTTTCAATGTAGTGGGTCCTTTTTTTTTTAATGTTTTTTCCAAAGTTATTTGACATTTCTAATGATGCCATTTTCAGCTTATTTCGAAGGCCCATTTTATGTGATGAAAAAAAACTGAAAATGGGTCAAATTTGACCTGAGGACAACACAAGGGTTAAGTCAAATTTTATTTCAGAATAGTTTTTTTAAAAAAAAAAAAAAATGTCCCGGGTCAGTTTGACCCGAGAGGGTCCCGAAAGTTAGGACAACACAAGGCTTTAAAAACAGTGATAATATTGAGTAGTTAGGGTTTGAATGTAGGTGTGTTATCCGTGTAAGGTCAGTAGTTATACACCGGTTATAACGTGTAAGGTCAGTAGTTATACACCGGTTATAACAGTTCCATAGCATCAACCTTAGTAAGAACATAAGCTGAAGGTAAGACGGACCATATTTGGAAAACCGGCACTTAGACCGGATCTGACTCGTCTGGCTGTACCGCTACACAAAGGCCACCGACACACTAATCCACCGGACGTTTATCACCGACCACTTTGTCACCAACAGACGGGTGGTTCGTCATTTAAAAGCCGTCGCCTGACTCTAAGTGTCGTGTTACAAACATAACGGTTACTGGAAATGATGTCATTGTGATGACCGTAGTTCTGGTTCTCGGCCTACCTTCACCAGTCGTAATATATCAGACACGTCCCTGGGTTCAGCTTTTCGTAATTTATACTCCATTTTCTTCTTTTACTCTTTTTTCCTCTCGTTAGAAGTCCTCTGTATGTGAAGTGAAAGATTAGAAGTTTCTTCATTCGCTTCAGAGTGGCCTTTTCCCCACAATCAGCCTCTGGTCCGGACGCGTTTGTTGAGACAAGATCATCCAGTAGATATCACCCTCGGCTGGGTCGCTGCCGTTCATCTGAAGCCTCCTTTGTTTACCTCCCGCTCTTTTATACCCGGTTCGTGCTGGAATGCGGTTGGTTCCTTTCCACAGTGCTCAGATTTCTGACGAATCAGCGGCTCCCGGGCTGACCTTTTCTCAGCCAATCAGGGCTGACTTTAACGTCTGTTTTCCTTCTGTCACATCGGTGGGCGTGGTTTTATCTGGCGAACGTTACATCCAAAACAACATATGTTACCCCGAATTTCAATGCTTTTTAAGGTGAATTCAAGGAATATATTAAGTATCTCAAACTTATAGACACTAAAAAATGTATTTGTTTGGTCTCTTATTGTAATTTTACATATAAATGTTTATCCATCTCCTTCATGTTGTCCCCATGTTGTCCTCATGTTGTCCTCATGTTGTCCTCATGTTGCCCTCATGTTGTCTTCATGTTTTCCTCATGTTGTCTTCATGTTGCCCTCATGTTGTCTTCATGTTGTCCTCATGTTGTCCTCATGTCGTCCTCATGTTTTCCTCATGTCGTCCTCATGTTTTCCTCATGTTGCCCTCATGTTGTCCTCATGTTGTCCTCACGTTGTCCTCATGTTGCCCTCATGTTGTCCTCATGTTGTCCTCATGTTGTCCTCATGTTGTCCTCATGTTGTCCTCATGTTTCCTCATGTCGTCCTCATGTTTTCCCCTCATGTTTTCCCCATGTTGCCCTCATGTTGTCCTCATGTTGTTGTCCTCATGTTATCCTCATGTTTTCATGTTGTCCCTCATGTTATCCTCATGTTGTCCCTCATGTTGTCCTCATGTTGTCCCCATGTTGTCCTCATGTTATCCTCATGTTGTCCCCATGTTGTCCTCATGTTATCCTCATGTTGTCCTCATGTTATCCTCATGTTGTCCCTCATGTTGTCCTCATGTTGTCCTATATAAATGTTCTTTTTAATTCCCCAAAATAACATGATTGATTCCACCCAACGCTCTTTGCCAAGTACAAATCTCTACTTTCATTCATTTTGGGGCGTCTTATTCAATTTTATAGCATTGTAAAACAAATGGAAGTGTTTTTGAAATAGTATTGAGTAAAAGTTGACATATTCCAGTCTGTGATTATCATCAACATCCATTCCTTTAATTTTAGTCTCAATAATTCCTAATTTCTGCTTTTCTAACTCAAACATTAGGTATAATTTCCTATAAATGAGGTTTATTGACCATAAATTCCAAAAATAACTGTAAAACTGAAGTTAATAAGTTAGTGTTACGTGAAAACGTCAAAAATAGTGAATAGTGTTAAAAAAAATTTTGACGGGACAACAACACAAGGGTTAACACTATTTAGTTAGCTATTTATTTAAAGTCATATTATTGTTTCTCTGGATCTTTTTTTTATGTGTCTGAAATGTTTTTCACAGCCTTGGTTTGAGTTGCACATATTCTCTGATATTCGTGTTACTGTGAACTTTTGCACATTCCTGCACTCAACTATCCAGCTCTTCATTTTAAAACATATTATTTCATAATGTTATTTTCTCATATTTTTATTGTCAGTTTCTGTTGCAGGACTTGCTTTTATTATTTATTTATTTTAATTTTTTCCGTACTAAGTTTATTGTTATTGCATTAAAACAAAGCACATTCCTTGTATGTGTAAACCATGAGTAGAATTAGAAAGTGGCATGAAAATAAATAACTGAAGTAAAGTATAAGTAACTTAAATGTATACTTAAGTTTTGCATGTTTACTTGACTTGAGCTGTAAAACAGTTAGCAGCAAAATAAGTATTACAGAAGGTTCTATGCTGGACTGAAAACACTACTGCACACACTTTAAAGTGTGTTAAAACCCTGTAACAGTATATTATCAGATACATACCAACCGTAGATGGATGGATAGATAGATAGATAGATAGATAGATAGATAGATAGATAGATACTTTATTCATATATAGGCATCCAGTAGCAAGACAACCATAACACAACAGACACATATACACACATACATAAGAATAAAAATAAAATTAAAATTAAAAATCACTCACAGAAAAGCAATGACCATGATAAGGTGAGATTCTATGGTAGACGGTGTGAAAAGTGAAAAGGTGAATAGTGCAGGGACACAAGTGGAATCCAACCCCCCCCCCCCGGAGGTCAGGTTAGCTGAGGTGAGGCTGGATATCGCTGTTACAACGCTGTGCAGTGGAGGTAAACATGCACTATAAGTGGTACTCCAGCAGCCATGCATAACCCAGGGGTCTGCAACCTGCAGCTGCTTAGCCCCAGGTTGCAGACCCAGTGGCTCTTTGTGGCTTGGAAAAGTAAAATATGATATGGAAATGAATATCGGTTCTTTTTTTTTAACATTTAAGGTTTTTCTTCATTGTTGCTATAGGCCTAAAGTGATGCTTACATTTCCCCGTTTAGGCTGCACAACATGTCAGAGACAACCATAGGATAGAGATTCCCGAACTGCTGCAGAAAGCAGGGCTGTAGTCAAGACCACCTTAGTCGAGTCCAAGACAAGTCCAAGACCAGGACTAGTCGAGTCCATGACAAGACCGAGTCCAAAAAGGTTCGAGTCCAAGACAAGACCGAGTCCAAAAAGGTGTCCAGGACTTTAAAAAGGTCTTATGCATGACAGTATCAAGACAATCATTTTGGGTTTCCCTTTCCCTCCAATATTATTATCAACATAATAAAGACACCTGGACTCGGTCCAGACCAAAAGCCATATTGGGCAAGACCAGTGGCCGAGACCGAGACAAGTCCGAGTCCAAATACTAGCGAGTCCGAGACAAGTCCGAGTCCAAATACTAGCGAGTCCGAGACAAGTCCGAGTCCAAATACTAGCGAGTCCGAGACAAGTCAGAGACCATAGAAAAACGGTCTTGAGTCCGGACTCGAGTCCTACTGCCCTGGCAGAAAGTAGGTACTTTTTTTATTTAATATTTAATATTTAATATTTTTATAGTTTATAGTTTTATATTTTGTGTTGACACTGTAAAGGGGTTGCTTAAATCTCGTTGCACAGGCACTGCACTTGTGTATAATGACAATAAAGGCTTTCTATTCTATTCTATTTATATACGTATATTAATTTTTATTATGTAGCCTACATGAACTATCAGTTTATTTTTGGTTATTTATGTTTTTATGTTTTTTTTTTTGTAGAAATGATAATGTACTGAGAGAAAGATGACGAGAACAGGCTGACGTGCTGCACCGTCTCGTACGTAGCGTCTTGCGTCATCACGCAATGGGCGTGGCCAAACACCAACACGGAAGTCGTTCCTGTGGTCCTGGCACCTTGGCACCGCAGTACCCTCAAGAGGAAAATCTGTGATTTTTGTCCCTTCTTACCGAGCTCACCGGCTTTATTTGGACATTTATTTGACATCCGGAACACTACAATGCTTGCACCGAGGTCAGTGGGATTAAAAACGTGTCTCAAACTTCTGTCGTGATGCTCCTCCCTGGACATGCTAACAACATGCTAACAACATGTTAGCATGTTTATAAGCCAGCTAATTGATGTTAGGAATACTGAGGACTTGTGTCAATGATGGTTTTGTGTATTGCTGTTGCTTCTTAACATTAAAAAGGAAGGAATAAGCTCCACGTGGGATAGTTACCAGGCCCAAACAGGGTGGGGATACGTTGTAGACAGACACCGTTGTGATTGGTGCAGCTGGTGCATATTTAATGAGCAACATTACTCAATAGGCTCGTTCGAGATGAGCCAGGTCTGCGCAGAATCGATCACCGGCGATCGGCGCCCGTTGCATGCCGGTTAGATTTGTGTCCGACTTGATCCCGACTTGCTCTGACGTCATGCACACGTGGGCAACGATAATCTCACGAGAGCAAGGCGGCCGCAGTTCTGAGACCCAGGCGGCGCAGTTGGTTTTCACCGACTGCAAGAGCCAGGCGGACCCAGGCGGACCCAGAGCATGCTGGGAAACGCCGGCCTCTCAGCTGATTTAACAGCTGATTGGTTCACGATCGACTCAACATGATGACGTTTTTATATAAACTTTTTATTATTTTTTAATCGGTGGGTTTAATTGCTATTTGTCTGATTTAAAGACTTATTCTGTACAGAACACATGTTGGGAGGCTGATAGTGATGTTAAGAAGTCAGAGAGACCAAATCTGCTCAGATCACGGATCATCTACAGTCTGTTGTTCATTAAAATCAGCAACAGATCGCATGTAGAGCTCTTTGAGAGCTACTCTGTCATAATTAAAACAACTGGAGACTGTGTACAAGCTGATATGTGGGTCTGATTATATTTTATTAAATCGGAATCGCACCACAGTGTTTTTGTCACTTCCTGTCCAGCCTAAAGGCTGCTGGAATCGGCTGGAAACTGTCCGACTTTACCGCAGCTTTTTGTCCCCGCCCCCGCTGCTGCCGCCTGCTCTCGTCTACTTTACAGGCGAGGCGCAGTTCATCTCGAACGAGCCTACTGCCAGAGTAACTCGCTGAGCAAAATCAAGTTGTACTCTCGCGAGAGCTCTGGATTTCCAGTGTAGTAAATTTACAACTTTACTCTTAGAAGTTCTGAGTTTGTTCTCTCTCCCGGATCCGTAACATTATTCCTAACGCTGTCGTAGCAGAAGCAACGTGACAGGTAAAGATTCAGCTGGAACAGTCCTAAAATTACATCACTTTACTGTAATGCAGCTCGTAAAACCAGGAAAAGACAACACTATCCACAATTTAAGACAATATCTAGTCACATATCACGATATTGACATAAAATCAATATATTGGCCAGCCCTACTTTAGATAGATAAAGGCTTCTGAACCAAACACTACCCAATCTATGTGATTCAGCAGTAATGCGACCCAAAATTGGGGAGAATTTAACAACATTGGCAGCCAAGATGACATCTTTTACTGCCGTTGGCATGTAACTGCATGCGACAATGTTAAAAAAACACTCCAGTCCTGCCTACCTGGAGCAGATGACCAATCATCGAAGGCCGGCTAAGTGTTGCGTAACATAAAGAGAATAGTTGGAAATGTGAACGTTGTAGCTCACAGGGATTTCTCTAAATTAGGTTTACCTCATTATTTGAAGTTTTGAATTATAACATTGTAGATATGACAGAAAATATGGAAAAGTATAATACGTCCACTTTAAATGAAGCTGAGGAACTGAAGTGTCTGCTGACGTTACAAGTTTTACAGCATGCAGCGAGCGCTGAGAGACTGTCGAGCAGCAGGATTAAACCCAGTTATAATTAGAAGAGGATCGTGCATGTGGATGAAACTGGACTCCTTGGCTTTAAGGTCATCTCAGGGTTTGTTTTTGTTATGTTCCCATGTCCTCATGCTGGCTGCAGGTTCCTGCTGCTGCGGTCAGCGGCGTCCTTCACGGCCAGGTCCTTCTGCATGGGGGGCGTGTCCAAGCCTGGCAGGGCGCCGGACATGGCAGAAGGTAAGACAGCGACCGCGCGTCCTGTGGGATTTGATTTCCAGCCACCTGGTTTAATCAACACGTGCTGTCTGGCTGTGCTGGAAGTTTCCTGTTGTGATTTGGATTCTAGTTTTTGCCGACTGACCTGCTTCCAGGCCTGTGATTCCATCCCCACATTTCAGATTTTTTTCAGCGGTTCACAGAGAAAATAACATAAATGGCATTTGAGTCTGATTATCAGGCACAGAAATGAAGACATTTACTTTTAGAGAAGAGCATGTTCATCCAAGTAAAAATAGGCAGCTTTGTTTATTTATAGTCATTTGGCCTCGGGATGCAACTAACGATTATTATCATCTGTTGATTCATTTATTGATTAATCAATTTGTTGCATGGTCTAGAAAATGTTTTAAAAAAAAGTTTTTAAAAGTCATCAGTGTTCCCAAAAGCCCAAAATGACGTCCTCAAATGTCTGAGTTCTCTCTACAGTTTAAAGAAGCTACAACCCATGACCAAAAGTATGGATGCCCCAACACCTAAATCTCAATTTATTAAAAGCCATCTTCTTTACTATGAGCAACATATTCTTACATAAGACAGAAATGTCTCCCAAAATTGCAACAACTTCGGTTATTTCACATGAGAAATTTCTATAGTTTTTGTTTTTCCCCGGCTACTGGCACTGGTTTGATGTATTTGTTTATTTATTTTTTTATTAATTTATTTGACAGGGACAGTGTACATTAATTAACATTGCTGTAAATGCACCAGAATTAGCCAAAAGGCTATTTTTCATCCGTTGTCCCTGGACAGATCTTAAAATAGTCTCCCTAAAAAAAGGAGACTATTGATTATTGACTATTGTGAGCTAGGCTCTGTTGGAGACAAAAAACGGTGATGTCACATACGTCTGTGTGCCAATCAGAAAGGAGCAATATTTATTCAAAATGGGATTACTCAGCCACGTTGTACTGATGAAGCAGATAAGTCTTGTTTTGTCAACAATTCAAAGATATTCTGTTTACTGTCACAGAAGAGAGAAGAAACAAGCTGGAATCTAGGGCGGTCCTCGACTAAAGACATTCTTAGTTGACTAACACTTACATGATTTTAACGATTAGTTGATTTCATCGACAGCTGTGGCTTTGAGAGGTGGTTAAGACTAGAAAGCACAATATAAATGTAGTTAATTAACCATCTGTAAAAGTGAGTTTCTACACAATTAATCCTGCAAAAGCACCACTTTAAATCTTGTGTTCACCAGAAATGTGCTCATATGTTTCATGGAAATGAGTAATTAAGCATGAATAAGCATAAAAAATGACTTATCAACTAAAGAAATCTTAGTCGACTAAAGAGAGGACAGCCATACTGGAATCACAGAAGTTGTATTACAAAAATGACTCAAACTGATTAATCCATTATCAAAATAATTCAAGATTCAAGATTCAAGATGTTTATTTGTCATATGCACAGATTTTACACCATGCAATGAAATTCTTAAGTTGCAACGTTTCCCACAATATAAAAATGTACACACTATACACACAATATATTTAAAAGATTCAGGTATAAGATAAAATCGCATGCAGCAGCAAAACATTAAAAGCATTATAAAAAGCATATGCATTAAACAAATGCAAACAAATGCAAACATTTTTTGCGATTCATTTATTAGTTGACCACTAATCGAATAATCTTTGCAGCTCTAATTTTGCTGTTACAGCCTTTCCAGTGCCATGACGTTAGAGGGTCACTTTTCTGGACTTTGATGGCGTTTACTGTCAGCATATGGGAGTTAGATGTTGATGCAACACTTGGATGTAGGCTGTGAAAGTGCCCTCAACGCTTCTCTCACAGTCTGTTAAGGTTATTGCTCAATGATCTTGCCACATTTTCCGGTGTCAGGCTGCCAGCTCACACTGTTTTATTTAGCCAATAAACTTCTGCTTCATGTTTTGGGGACTTTCAGATAGGTCTGCAGTGATCCAATACCCCGGACACAAACATTCAGACGGTCATGGGGGCGTCGGAGTTATCCTTGGCCTCATGTTAACTCACATTAAAAAAAAAGTAAATAAAGAAATGAATTCCACACAGTGAGGTATACAGATTTTAAATTTGGGAACATTTGAATGAACTGCCAACAGATTGGTGCTCGATACTACAAGACATCTAGGTACCAAAGGGGTACAAGTACATAAGTTTTACTTCTTCCTACTCCTTTTTGCATGTGTATAAGGAGGTTTTTAAGTACTGGAAATAGTGGAGTTTTATTTTGTTGTTAAATTTTATTTTATTGCGATGTTTTATTTACATGTTCAAAATAAAGATATCAATCAAAGTTTGATTGGTGGATCCTTACTTTCAGAGGATATGACAATATTGTAGTAAATATTGTAGTAAATATCACTAGGAACTCAAACATTTGTGATCTCCTGCGAGAAAAAGTACACTCGGAGTTGGAGTTCCTGTTTGGAAACTCGGCACAACGGCAGCACCCGTGGACGCGCATATTATAAATGGAAAACCATCAACGTAAAGTATATTTGTCTGTATTTAAGTAAGACAATATTTACACCACATTCAGATATGTTTCTGAGTATAAAAGTGCCGTAAAATTGCTGAAAAAAAAATTGCAATTTGATTTTTTTTCTCACCAAATCGTTCAGCCCTAGTTCAAACCTTTGATTTAGAAATCTAAAAAGAAAAGAGTTGTCAGAAGAAATGACCTCCGTGCTGAAGTCGGCGCAGCAGAGTCACAGGCTGAAAACACACCGAGACATGCCGTGCACGCACACGCTAATCCCTCATTTACTGAAGACAACCCTCTGAGCGATAAGGACAGCGGCTTGGCTAGCGGTTTGTTTTGAGAGCGAGGGGGTTTGAAGTGTTTGACCTGTGGAGGTGGAAGCTCTTCAGTGTCTGTCTAACAAAATGAAATGTAACATGTTGACCTGTCTGTGTGAAATCCTCATGCTGACGTCCATCCAGGCTCATCCTGCACCTTTTTTAATCATTTTTGTCTCTTCACAGGAAATCCCCTTTTTACACGTGTCTAATGGTGTGTGTTGGTAACTCGAGACAAGTCATTTCTAACTATCTAAACCACACTACTCCTACCTGTAGGGGTTCTCTTCTAATTTGCGTGATAATTCCTCCTGCATGTCTCTGCACCGACTGACCGAACATCCACTGTCTTTCTTTACTCGTTTCATGCACAGCAGCTTGTTCCTGTGCACCTGTTGTGCCTTTTGTACGGTCTAAACCTCCTCCTGCAGCATTCGATGCTGGCATCTCATAACCTTCTTTTTCTTCTTCGCTCTGTTGCACGGAGCTTCAATATTCTGTTTCAGCTGGTTCCCACATGAATGTTTTTTTTCCTCTTTGTTGTTTGATACTGTCTCTCTGTTTGGGCCTTTAATAAGTAAGAATTACAGACATTTTACAGTTTTAATTCTTCATCAGATCACTAGATCCCTAGTCCTCATATGAAGAAAATGTTAGTCGCCTTATGCCTACTGGGCCTATCACACACTAGAAGACTCTGAAAAGACTAAAATCTGACATTATCTCACATCTGAAGACAATCTGTCCTAATGCCTCTCTGCCTTTCAGTCACAGACCTTACGTTTTTGATGATATAAAACGTGTTTGATTATGTTGGAACGTCAAGACGTGAAAAAGACTTAAGACGGCTCGGACTGAGTTTTATGACCACCTCGGTGTAAGGTCCATGTAACACTCGTGATTTATCGACCAATGGATTTGTTGGTTAAATGGACAGGTCTGAAAAACGGAGTTTCTCCACAAAGAATCGTGCAAAAGCACCACTTTAAATCTTGTGTTTACCTGAGATGTGCTCATAAGTTTTAGGAAATAAATCATTAATCAACTCCAGAAATCCAATTGGTCGACTAAAAGACACGGCGGCCCTACAGATCACTCTACTTTTGTAAGAGAGACTTTTGAAATTGAGGTATATGTTGTGTTAATTTAGCGACCCAGACACATCATGTACAGTGGCTTGAGAAAGTTTACCCCCCAGGGTAAAGTTGATTAAAAAGAGGAATAAAAAAACATCTTTTGGAAATTGATCTTAATGCTTTAATTCAAAAAAATTAGGAAAATCCAATCTTTTAAGGACACCAATTTTCTTTTTGAATGAAATACTTCCTTAAAATACAGGGGGCGTAAGTATACCCCCCTTATGTTAAATTCCCATAGAGGCAGGCACACACACATATAATCACATATTCTTCACAATACATAGATATAGGCATGGGGAACTTGCCATAAATCTCTCAATGCAAATCAAACCAGCTATTAGTCTAACTGAAATAAAACCATACTAATCTCTAATCATTAAGATCAATTTGCAAAAGATGTTTTTTATTCCTCTTTTTAATATGTTTAGCCTGGGTGTGTAAACGTTATCAAGCCGCTGTAACAGTGAAAACAACTGAACTGGTTTCCCAGAAGGCTCCAGCTGTAAAAACAAAAGTGTAACAGCCTCTGTGTGTCTTACAGAGACAGTATGAAACATATAGCCTTGAACACTTGGTGCAAACACTGCAATGCACACACACACACACACACACACACATAGACACACACAGACACAAGAGCTGATTGTTTTTCTGTGTTTTTCAGTGCGAAACAGGCTGAGAGAAATCGTGGGAGCTTCCACTAACTGGAGGTACTGGACCATCTGTGTCAAAGCACCGAGAAAACAAAATAATATTTGTGCAGTTTTGTTTCACCAAGGTTGTTTGCCAGCGAGTCTGATAACTTTAAATGCTGGCGTTTGTTTCAAATCTTTCAGTTCTACTGCCAGAAACCTGTTTATATTTTTCCCCCAATACAATCCTGACTGTGAGTCAGTGTTTTTTTTTTTTTTTTTTTTTATTTCCTTTACAATCAGACAGTACAGCCAACTGTTCAGAGACACAACACAGGGATTTAGTCCATGGATTTCAGCTTCACCTTAACATCCACGCAGAGTTCACAGGGATAAGCGACATTCCTCCTGCAACACAAGGGAGTAAACAAATGTAAACAAGTTGAAACAAAAACTACACAAAGTAAGCACAGAGAAATATAGATGGAAATATAGCATATAGAGGAAGGACTCTCGTGATGATGCCTGACTATTTTCCTCTAAATAAGATGGTACTAATAGCAGTTATGTTTACATGTTTTTCCAATATCCTGATAGTTTTGGACAGTCCCAAAATATGTGTTCAGACGGGACAATTTGCTACTTTATGTCCCTCGCTGCATGATGATTCCCAGTTAGTATCTGAGATAGTGGTGTTCATCTCCAATTCCCACTTTTCTCTGATACAATCTATTTTTTTTGATGGTCGCATTAAATGTTGAAGAAATGTTCTGTTTTGGAGAGTCAGTGGTGTTATATGGTATTATATTCATACACTGTCTATTTTTAACACTCCAGGGACCACCAGCAGGCCATGTCGGAGCGCCTGTCGCTGTCGTCCATGTTGGCAAAGTCTCAGAACGACCTTCCAGCCAAGAGGATGAGGGACAGCTACCTGGAGGTGCACCTGCCTCTGGGCTCCGAGCCCCAGCTCCGAGAGAAGTACCTCACCTTCCACAACACTGTCAGGTACACACACACACACACACGGACGGACAGACAGACAGACAGACACACACACACCGGTCGGACCCTCTGTGGCTGACTGGAGGTGCAGGCCTCGGCAAGGGGGCCTACCAGACCAACTGCTTCTGCAGCGCCCAGTCTCTGCCGAGGCCTCATAGCCTCTCCAGAGGCTCCAACCGGCTCCGCTCCGAGGTCAATAATAGTCCTCGTTTATCTAAAAGTCTGGTATCTGAGGTTTTATTGGTTGGAGTTAGTCACAGTTGGGAACAAAATCCTATTATTTTTTTGTGTTGCAACATTTAAAACAAGATATGTACCTTCTGTAACATCGCCTACACGGACGGACGGACGGACGGACGGACGGACGGACGGACGGACGGACTAACGGACGGACTGACGGACTAACGGACGGACTGACGGACTAACGGACGGACGGACGGACTAACGGACGGACTGACGGACTGACGGACTAACGGACGGACTGACGGACTGACGGACTAACGGACGGACGGACTAACGGACGGACTGACGGACTGACGGACTAACGGACGGACTGACTGGCGGACTGGCGGACGGGCGGTCTCCGGAGCAGATGAACTTAAAGACTATTCTCTTTCTATTTATAGACTCCTCTAGGGACGTTTTGTGACCTCACTCATGACGTCATCATGAACTCACAGCTGATTGGCCATTAGTTCTTTTGATGTGTTATAGAATGCTGTGATGTCATAGAGCCTATAAGGCCTTTCTCATTATAGTTACATTTTTATTTTTGTGGGATGAAAACTAAATTATATTGTAAAAATATACATTAATGAGAGTATACACATCGCAATATAAATGTGTACATTCAATTACAATAATAATAAATAAAGAATAAGTAACTAATTTGATGTTACGGGAGCTCATCAAACACATTGTTATGATAGTTTCTACATTTGATGCTTTGAGATTTGGGAAGTGACTTAACTTCCACTAAAAAAGAGGGAATAACGGTTGAATGGAACTTTATAGAAATAGAAGTTTTGTTTATGAAGAAAAATGTCCCCTAGTCAATTTTTTTTTTTTTTGCTTTTAAATGGAATTCCGTTGCTAGGCAACGGCCTGGCCCCCTTGCTAACTTCCTGTCAGTTGATGTCATTTACATACACTGTAACAGGAAATCAACATGGAAAAAAACTCCAGCTCCCACAACACTGTAACTTTTGGGAATATGGGAAATTAAAATAAAACGGAAGAATTGTCCTGCAAGTTTGATTCTATTGTAGTGAAATAAATAGAAACTGATGCACAGATGATAGAGAATCTATCTAAAACATGATGTGCTATGGTTTACAAACAGCCCATGAACCCAAGTAAGGAATAATATGTAGATGCTTAATAATACAAATTATGACATCACATCACAGATTGCCTGAAGCCGCTTTAACAGGGAAGATGCTATCTGTACAGCAGCGTTATTCATGGTCACAACACACACACACACACACACACACACACACACATACAAATACACACATGCATGCATATACACACACACACAGACACATATAGATACATATAGACACATACAAACACACATGTATATACAAACACACATATATGCATATACAAACACACGCACACACATGCATATACACACACATACAAATACACACATGCATGCATATACACACACACACACAAACACATATAGATACATACATACATATACAAACACACATGTATATACAAACACACATATATGCATATACAAACACACGCACACACATGCATATACACACACATACAAATACACACATGCATGCATATACACACACATACAAATACACACATGCATGCATATACACACACAGACACATATAGATACATACATACATATACACAGACACACATATACAAACACATGCATATACAAACACAGACACACACATACAAATACACACATGCATGCATATACACACACACACACACACGCACACACACACACATATAGATACATAAATACATATACAAACACACATGCATATACAAATACACACACACACATATATATGCAAATACACACAAGCATACACACACACACACACACACACACACTCTCTCTCTCTCTCTCTCTCTCTCTCTCTCTCTCTCTCTCTCTCTCTCTCTCTCTCTCTCTGTCTCTCTGTCTCTCCCCCCTCTTATCTCTAACTTGTGTCTCTGTACAGGTTTGGGAGAATCCTGGAGGACTTGGACAGTTTAGCAGGTATCACTGGAACACCTCAGACTGAGAGTTCAACACAGCCAAACTAATAAACTAATACACCTTTGTCTCTCTCTCTCTCAGTCCTC
Source organism: Etheostoma perlongum (assembly GCA_026937815.1). NCBI lineage: Eukaryota > Metazoa > Chordata > Actinopteri > Perciformes > Percidae > Etheostoma > Etheostoma perlongum. Next base: position 24,131,670 of record CM049392.1, on the reverse strand, counting down.
ATCTCTTACTCTCACACCTACAACCCGACACTGAAGAGGTCTCCTCTGTCCATCGTCACCGCCCTGGTGGATAAGATCGGTAAGAGTTTCTCATATTTGTAGCGTTTGTTTGGTTTGGTTTGGTTTTAACTAATTAAAACCGTTTTAGGTTGTTAGGTCAAAATGTCCAAATAAACTTCTAAAAACATGCTTGTTTTGAATGCACCCTTACATGGTCAGGTTTGACTCGTGGACTCGTCTTTTTTTTCAATCAAGTATGATGCAAGTGAAGCTAAAACACCTGGACCGCCCCCTGGTGGCGGGCTGCAGTCGAGGTCGTAAAGCTCCACGGGCCAAACTAAAAATGTCAAAGTACACGTCAACTAGAGTTTTCCTAAAGATGGTTTCTGTCATTTTAGGTAGCTCAGATCACGCTGATGTTTGTTCAAGGGTTCATTTTTCCCATCAGTTTGGGTTTTATTAGTTATTCGATGCTATAAAAATGGGGTGAAACGTCATGATTAACAGCTGTGATTTGACTCAAAATTAGTCTTCAACTCCGTGCAGTGGGAGGAGGTGAAGACGTGTTGTCTAGCCTTTTATATATAGTGCGTGTTTAGAGGCTGTTTTGGTGAAAGTAGTTGAAACCAAAAATCAACATCTGTGCCCTTCTACCCAAACTGAAAATGTCCAAACAAACTTGTTTTGAAAGCACCGTTACATCGTCAGGTTGGAGTTGTGGATGCTCTCATTTGAGGAAGAACTACCGGGCGCTTAGCATCTACAACAGGTCTACAAAATTAATTTTCCAAGAAAGTCTTCAGGGAAACCAAAACCCAAATATAGACAACATCTATGGACTATTTCCATTTTATATTAGATTCCACTGACTCGCTTACCATTGTAATGTTTCCAGATGTTTGATATCAGGACGATGAGCCGACAGAACTGACAACTCGAACGTCGTCCAATCAGAACGGACCCGCCGCAGTGACGTTTTTGGTGGAGCTGTTCGTTTTATAGTCGACTCGGAAGAAAGCGAATGTTTTGATGATAAACTCCATCAACCCAACAGTATGTGGCGTCAAACTGGGCGGGCCCAATAACCTTGACTAGTTCTCCTTGTTGTTAAATTGCAATGTGAGCGGCAGCCAACGGGGGTGCATTATGTCGGCAGGATCATTTAAAAGGTAACCGCGACTACATTGTGCGTCGGCCCTATTTCTGATACCGTGGCGGCAGAGCTTTTGCCATGACAGGAAACACTGTGTAGTTCCCCACTTGAGACTTTTTGTGTCTTGTGTTTTTTGCCCGACAGACATGAGGCAGCATATAATCTACCCTGACTGCGACATCAAGTTCACCGGTCATGTGACGTGGGTGGGAAAGACTTCTATTGAAGCCAAGATGCACATGTCACAGGTAGACACACACACACACACACACATTTATGGACACATATACGTCTTGTGATTGCATGTGAGTGCAGCGCAGAAACACTACCGAAATGTCAACAAAGTTTTAGATTAGCAACAGGAAGAATCTGATCATGTGACTCATCTTTCAGTACGTTAATGGAGCGTATACCCCGGTTCTGGATGCTACATTTGTCATGGTGGCCCGGGATCCAGAAAATAAGAGGTAGGACACTCAGTGCAAGCTCTTCAGGAAGTCTAAAGAGGACATTTAGGCTACATCTACACTGCTAGACAACAAACATAACTTATACATAACTACATGTAACTTTATTGTAAAGAACAGAGTTACATGAAACAAGGAGGTTTGTTTTGTCCGACCAACAGTCCTAATCTCAACAGTATTACTAATACATTATTGACATTGTTAAAAGAAAAAGAATGATGAAGATGAAAATGACTGAGTCTACAAAAAGTTCAAGTTTAAGACCTTTATTTGTCCGCAAGTAGCAAAAAATTTGAACCAAATGGGGGAATAAATATCACATTAAAAGTTTAAGTCCCAGTGTTTCTAATGTGCAGACATTACCTATTCTTTACAGAGTTGAGCAGAGAGATAGCAGAGGGTACGAAGGAGAATTTATATCTATTTGTTTTCTCTTCTCTTCTCTCTTCTTCCTCCTTGTTGCTGTTTGTTCTCTCTAAACTATTTCTTGGTTTCAGGGCGGCTTTTGTAAATCCACTGAAGCCTGAAGGTCCAGAGGAGGAGAAACTCTTCCAGGAAGGAGAAGGTATGATATCTCCACATTCTCTTTAGTTAAGATAAGCTCATGGCGGTGTCCCCTTTATGCCAACCTTTGTTGTCCCTCGTGTCTCTGTGTTGTCTGTTTTCCAGCCAATAAATCCCGCCGTGTGGATCTGAGCACCGCGTCGCTGCTGAAGGTGGCGCCCACAGACGAGGAGAGGAAGATCGTACACAGTCTGTTCCTCAACACGCTGGACACAAAGTAGGACTCCGATTCTGGGAGACTTAAATGTAAAATCATCCTCCAAATGACCTCATTTAATAATAGTCCTCGTTTATCTAAAAGTCTGGTATCTGAGGTTTTATTGGTTGGAGTTAGTCACAGTTGGGAACAAAACTATTTTTTTGTGTTGCAACATTTAAAACAAGATATGTACCTTCTGTAACATCGCCTACACGCGGACGGACGGACTAACGGACTAACGGACTAACGGACGGACTAACGGACTAACGGACTAACGGACTAACGGACGGACGGACGGACGGACGGGCGGACGGACTGGCGGACTGGCGGTCTCCGGAGCAGATGAACTTAAAGACAATTCTCCTTCTATTTATAGACTCCTCTAGGGACGTTTTGTGACCTCACTCATGATGTCATCATGAACTCACAGCTGATTGGCCATTAGTTCTTTTGATGTGTTATAGAATGCTGTGATGTCATAGACTGTAGACATCTCCAGCCTATAAGGCCTTTCTCATTAGGAAGAAGATTTAAGAAGATTTTTGTCCCAACTAAAAACTAATGCTGCATTCCAGACACAGTTTTTAGCCCGTAGAGTTACGACTTCAAGTCACAACTCTCGACGTTGGGGGCGTTCCAGGCAAATTCACAAAAAACCCTTGTAGCTAGTGTTATTTTGGGCTTCATTTATTTATGTATTGTGTTGTTTTGTTTTGATTACAATGTGTGGAATTACTTAACATTGCCTATTTATGAAGCAGCATTAACAGAGGTCCCCATGGTTTTTTAAAGATTTTTTTGGGGCTTTTTAAAAAAAAAAAGTTTTTTTTTTTTTCTTTAAAGGTTTTTTTGTTTTTTAAAGAATTTTTTTTTTGGGGGGGGGGGCGTTTCCCTTTATTTTAATGACAGTGGATAGACATGAAAGGGGGAGTGATGGGGGATGACACGCAGCAAAGGGCCGCAGGACTCAGCCTACACTCTTACTGGGTGAGCTAGAGGCCGCCCCAGGGGCCCCCATTATCGTTTAAGTGTGTGTGTGTGAGACGTCAAAACTGTCAAAACTGTAACTGGGAGTACAACGACCTGGTACGAGTTCAAGAGTAATAAGTTCCGGGTTTGACTGCCGTTCCAGGACACTTTCACGGGTGGAAGGTTGTGAAAACACGAGTTCCGGGTTGCCTGGAACGCAGCGTTATTTTGTACACAATCAAAGGATGTGGGAGCTTGCAGGGTTGTCCTCAGGCTGTAGTATAATTATGAAAGTTTTTATTTGATTTGTGTGTTATTTTAAGGTACACTGTATTAAATATGTCTTTGTGTCTTCCTCTTCTGCAGGACGGTCAGTTTCCGCAGCAGAGTTCTTCCTCCAAACTCCTTGTGGATGGAAGATGCCAAAGTGAAAGGACTGGAGATCTGCCACCCTCAGGTGAGAGCAGGAAACAGCATCTTTACGTCCTCTAACAGAGAAGTAGTTGAAATTCTACCTACAATATTTTTTACTTTAACAGTGCTTTAAGCCTGGTTTTGTTTCTCACATTTGATGGAAACACCACTGTCTGTTCAGTTCATCCTAAAATCCACCAGCCACTGAAGCTGCATTTCCATCAAACACTCTCGTTAAGTACCTTCAGAACAGCAGGAAACGTATTAAACACTAGATATGTTTTGCATTTGAACGTCAACAATCTTCTGAACATAGTCATACTGAGAGATACAGAGAGAGTTGTGTGGAGCTGATAGTCTTCATTAGCTTTGTAGAAACTCATTTGGCAACGGCTGTATGTAATAAACATTAATATAAAAAGTTACGCACTAGAGCTTTAAGCACGGTTCTATCGGTACCGGGCTCTTTTGGGGTACTATTTATTTCTAAATCCCACGTCCAAGAGCGTCTGTCTGGATCCTCTTGTTGTGCTGATGGGCTGTTAACATGTTACCTCTATAGCACTACGTTTCCATCTCGATAGCTGCACGGACATCAATGGAAACCGGCCTGCACACACAGCCAGGTAGCTTATCCTACAGCTCGAACCTACGTAAAACTGGTATAGTCTTTTTTTTAAGATTATTTATTTGGCATTTTAGGTCTTTATTGATAGGACAGCTCAAACATGCCGCAGAGGAATTGAACCAGGTGAGCTACCCAGGCACCCCATCTTGTTTGGTCTTAGCAGTGTGAAATGTGCTATTTATTTTTAGAAAATATATTTTCATGCAACTCGTTGCAGCAGTAGTCCATGGCAACACAAAAGTACCGTAGCCTATGGAACAAAATCTCAAACAATTACTGACTTGGTTTGGTATGTTTGCTCCTTTTATTTCTCAATGGAATATTTTGGTTTGATGTGAATCCTGCTGAGTGGTCTGATTTGATCTGTTTAGGAGTTATAAGCCTCTTAAAACCTAAAAGGTATGAAACTATTTCCTCTTTTAAAAAGTAATCAATTTTGGCAAGTAAACTGAAAGGTGAATATAATCATAAATTGTTACAGTATCACATTTGTCTAAAGAAAAGAGCAACGATACCCCCCCCCCCTGTGTTTGCATTTATCTCTCCGTCTTTGCGCCTTGTGTCGTTCAGTTAGGGTTCGGAGGTTTCTGTGAGCAGCTCTCGCAAACAAATCGTTTACACCTCGTAGAATCCTTCTTTTGTTCTGTTGCGAGTGCATGTGCCCGCTGAATGTTGAATGGTGGCATGCAGATTGGTTTCTATGTCCCATTCATTATCTCAGTGCACTCAGGGCCATTATGCGAATGCATCAATCCGGCTGCCGGAGGACAGTAGCAACGCTAATCAGCAATACTCCTGGTGACAAAAGGCAGCTTTTTGCATTAAAAAAAACAGCAAAACTAATGTTTTTTGGTTTTTCTAAATGTAATTTTATCATTATATAACAGCCTATAGACACGTGCAGAGTAGGTTTTGGGAAAAGTCAGGGCAGGAGGGAAACAGATCAAACAACAAAGTGAAGGAATCATTTAAATGTTAGGAACCACAGTGTTTAATGGTGCAGGGTTTGGCTTATCACAGTGGCCATTGTTCCTCATTACTTCCCCATTTTTTGTCTTGTGTGTGTGTGTGTGTGTGTGTGTGTGTGTGTGTGTGTGTGTGTGTGTGTGTGTGTGTGTGTGTGTGTGTGTGTGTGTGTGTGTGTGTGTGTGTGTGTGTGTGTGTGTGCACCCCAGGAGAGGAACATCTTCAACAGGATATTTGGAGGTTTTCTGATGAGGAAAGCCTACGAGTTGGGCTGGGCCAACGCCTGCTCCTTCGGGTGAGAGCTTTTTAAGAGGAGATGATGCTGCAGAGAGAACGCGCCTTATCCTTAAAAGCAGAATATTGCTTTTTAAGCTTAAGATGTTAACGTGTGTGTTTTCCCTCCCCGGTGTGTGTGCTGCAGAGGATGTCGACCCAGTCTGGTAGCTGTTGATGATATCCTCTTCCAGAAACCCGTGGACATCGGCTCGCTGCTGCTGCTCTCATCACAGGTTGGATTGTTTGAGGCATGCTGAAGGCTTAAGGCTACGTCCACACCACTACGTTTTCTTTTGCCACGTTCACGCCTCGCATCCACGCTTCGCCGGTGTTTCTGAGCCCCCAAAACGGAGACATTTGGAAACACTGCTGCCCCCGTCTTGGTTTGAAAACCCCGGGGTTGCTTTGTAGTCTGCATGGCACAAACGGAGTCTTATTAACATCACAGAGTCCGGTCTAGACCTGCTCTTTCATGAAAAGTGCAGTGAGATAACTGTTGTTGTGATTTAGCGCTATATAAATGAAATTGAATTGAATTATCGGTTAGGTAGCTTACGTACCTTTCAGTAACAGTCCCACCTCGATGTCGGTCCAAGCTAATAAATCCCTCTTATAGCTCTTATTTTTTTTCTCCATTGTTGTTCTTTCTCCATGTGAATGTGTTGTCAGACGTGTTAATACAGACAGAGATGAGTTCTGCTACTGGAGCTGAAACTCTTGCATGGACAGAGAGAGTTTTTGTTTCCATACGCCGCTTAAAAAGGAAAACGTAGCAGTGTAGATTTTGTGTGTGTGTGTGTGTGTTTCTCAGTGATTGACCACACAGCTTTTGTGTGTGTGTTTGTATTTTCAGGTGTGTTACACACAGGGGAATCACATCCAGGTCAGAGTTCACAGCGAGGTGTTTGACCCTCTGACCCGCCAGCACAACACCACCAACGTCTTCCACTTCACCTTCGTATCTGACCGCGGCGTCCCCAACATCATCCCAAAGACATATGGAGGTGAGCGCGCACACACACACACACACACACACACACACACACACACACACACACACACGCACACATACACACACACACACACACATACACACACACACACACACACACGCCTATATGCAAACAAAAATGATCTACAGGCTTGTTTGCATATAGAGCGGAGAAGTACGGATGCATTTGGAGAAAGGTGGGAACACACCTGTACTTTAACCTCCGATCGGATTTTAATAACAAGTGGAAATGTGTCCTCAGCTTCATCCACTAAATCAGTTGTCCTCTCTATAGTCTTCTGAGCTGTTTTGCGTCAATTTCTCCCACTTTTCTTCCATCTGTTTTGCTTGCGATCTCAAATGATGTGTCAGTTGTTTGTTTTTATCAGGACTTTTACTTATAGTAGAGTATTTCTTCCACTACTGGCCTTTTTATAGACACTGCATGCGGTGAAAAATATTGGGTGAAATTGGGGCTGTTACTCTCAGGAAACAGACAGAAATGAATGTTTTTTTTTTTCCTTTTGTTTTTTATGAAAATAAAAGTTAAAAAGATGACAAAACCTTCGGACTCTTGCAGGTTGAAGAATTGTTGGATTACGTTACAATCTGAAATCTTTGATGCTGTTGTTTTTGTGTTGTTATGACAGAGTCAATGCTTTACCTGGACGGGAAGAGACACTTTAATCAGACTGTGGAGCCCTGAACGCAACACGTCTGCTGCCTGCCAAAACCTGTGTGTGTGTGTGTGTGTGTGTGTGTGTGTGTGTGTGTGTGTGTGTGTGTGCGCGTGTGTGCGTGTGTGTGTGCGTGTGTGTCAGAGGTCGGTTTGCGAAGAATAAATGCACTTAATACAGTATACATCCTTCTTACGTCACGCCTTGTTAAACCTTACAGATGTTGTATCATTTGCTGTATATTTGTTTTACTCTTTTTTTTCCACAGTTGTAACCAAGGTTACAACAACCAGGCGGCTTGTTTGACAGCCAGTCAGCGTTTACAACATCTTCTCAACATATAAACATTTTTATTATTATTATTATTATTAAACATATTTTCTGGCCTTGTGATAACCTCATTTATTGCTGCTTGCTTTACAGTTTTTATATTCCACTGCCGCTTATACGCACACAACTCACCTTTTCTTTTATTTGACGATGAACGCGAAGCTTTATTCTGAATGTGTCGGGCTGCTGGGAGCATTTTTCTGGCCTTATGTCGTGTATTTACTCAAATGCAATAAATGAATTCTTATTTATCCTGACTTCACAGTCGTCCTTGTGTCTTTGCTTTCATTACGTTTTAAACAAGAGACCTTTGGACGGTAAATTTAATTTAAAACTTAAAGGGAGCTTTTGTTAAATTTGAGGAAAAACCCCAAGTGATGTAATAGTGATGTCATTGACGTTGAACTTTATTTATCACTGCAAACCAACACAGACTGATGAGAGAAACAATGAGACAGTTGGGAGATCATTTCTCATCATAAAAGAGATGTGACGATATATAAATATTTATTTCAGTACAAAAATATGTTTTATATAAATTAAGCTCAATCGTGCGCATATGTATATGAAGTATATATACACACATACACACATTAAATAATATTTCTGTTCTAATATCTTATTTACAATTTATTTATTTAATCTGTCAGAGAATATAGAGCAAAACAATCTGAGTTTCTGATCCCCCAGTTGTGTGTTACATCTTTGTAACTTCATTCCAACCTATTACCACTAGGTTTACACTTATTTTTTTAAAATTCGTGATGATTAAACTTCATTTATATGAAATTATACCAACTTACCGAGTTAAAACCCCGCAGATATTATGAATATTATGTCAATGAATATTTTGACTTATAATAATAATGATAATCGCAGCCTTGTTTTGTGTATGGAACCATCCATGTTATTTTTCAAAAGGATCAATTTGGTTAAAATAAACCCATATTTGTCATATAGAAACTTTTAAAAACAGGTCAAATTGGACCGTAGGAGGGTTAATTGTATTTAATCTCTTTTTTTTTTCATTCAAATTAAAAAAAAAACAGCTGATGTTTTTTTTAATTTTTAGTTTTTTTTTGTATTGAATTACATTTTAAAATGCATTGGGCAGCTACGTATATAAACCTAGGAGGAACCAATGTTCGGTGGAGTCAGTGTTCCCCCGGGGCCGTTTATCAGACGGACACAAACACGGATTTAGCACCACTAGCAGCAGCGATTACCGTCCACCGTTTTAATCCCTTCAGAGCCGGCTTGTACTTCAGTAGCATGAAAAACATGTTAACCATTATCTCTAACGCACTCTGTAGGATCACTGGCAGGAATGTGGTGAGTGTTTTGGGGGTTAACGTCGAGCTGGGGGCTGTTAGCTTCTGAGCGATGCTAACAGCTAGCTAGCTAGCCGGGTTTGGGCTGACCTTGTGAGCATTAGCATGTTAGCACCATGGGCTAGCATCTAGCTTAGTATTTAGCATGTGGTAACTAGTCAAATATGTAATGTATATGATTTGTGTTTGCTATGTGTTGACTTTAAAGGTTATTTTAAACAAGGGCATGGCTAAACTGAGGAGCTACTGACTCTCGGTGCATGTATATGGCTTTCTGTGTTTAATTGGACTTTAATTAGTCCGCGTGTCTGTGATTTTGGGGATGGGGGGGTTGCTTGTCTGTGAATGGGGGGGTGCCTTTCTAAAGGTTTTTGCTGATTGGGATGCACTGATTTGATCAAAACTAACCAATATGGGGGTTTACGAAGGAACAAAATGCTAAATTTAACTTGGGTTTAGCGGAGAGAACAAAATAATACAATTAAGATGATAATTATAGAAATGTGGCTAATTATAGCAACAGTCAGGACCAAGGCAGCAGCCACGGTCCAGGTGTCACCACAATCCAAGGACACCTTAATATGTAACACTTGTGTTGTCCTCCTAGGTCAAAAACGGACACAAATTTGACATTTTTGTCCTTTTTTTGTTTGTTTTCACTACTACCACCACCTTACTTGTTTTACTACTTTTTGGAATTCATTGTCAATAACCCTAATTTATATAGAATTATACCTAATATTTGAGTTAAAAAAGCAGAAATTATGAATTATTTTGATTAATAGTTAAGATCAGAGGAATGAAAGTGATCAGTTGTATTTGTAAAGAGCGTTGGAAGGAATCCAATCCTTTTTTTTTTTTTGTGGTAATTTTGTTAAAATGAAACCCATATTTCAGATATAGACATTTTTTTAAAGGGGTCAGATTTGACCCGAGGACAACAGAGGTCTACTCTACAATACGGCAAATAATATAAAATAGCTACCTATTACGCATTTGCACAAAAACTTGTACACAGTGAGTATTGAATTAGGAGATATTGGGTTCAGTTGCATCCATAATCACTGTGATTAGTCAATAGCAAAAGCAATCGCCTTGGCAACAGCATGTGGTCTGTGTTTCAGTGGCAGAGATCCTACAGTCTTGAATTATTTGGCAAACATCTACCTCCAATTGGATAAAACCAGTATGCATGTATACTTTGAATGAGGATACTCTTCTGTTATTTAGTTTGTAACAAACTTTGAGGCTAAAAACAAACTGACTGTAGGAACTCTTGTTGTTTTACAGCTTTGTGTTGGAAAAGCAGACCTCCTGCTTTCACTCCCTCTTCATTCACTCTCTCACACACCTGCACAACAATCCCTATTCATTTCTTGCTTTTCTCCCTCCCCCCCCTCCCCCCCTGCCTGAACCCTAGGGAGCCCAAACAGTGTCCGAGGTAAGCAGCTCGTTGCCCCGCTGATGTGTTTTCTGTAGGTCGGGTCCTACGCTTCCTTCTAAACCAGGAAAATAAAACCCAATAGGTCTTAAATAGCGTTCCTCTTACTTAGAATACAACTAATCAAGACTCTTTACTGTATTTTTAGTTTAATTTTCCTTTTTAAAATTTGGATTTAATTGAAAATGGTAATTTGAAACATCAATCTTGTGTTATTTTCTTCACACTTGTGTTAATAGTATAATCTTGTACTTTGATAGCACGGTTTAACCTTGTTATCTGGACGGAAAGCTGTTCCAGCGAGAGATTTATTTCTTTATTTTTTATTTCTTTATTTTTTGTCATTGGTACATTTACTATTCTAGTTATGACAGGAAACTACCCTCACAATAATAATACTTTGATTTGATTAATTCCCTTTGTCCAGACAATAGTGTCAAAACGTACAAGAATTCATGTAATTTATATCTCTAAAAAGAAATATAATCAACCAGCATTGGTTCTTTGTCCCGGTTCCTTTTTAAAGTTTGGGTAAGATACAACAACACATGTTTTCTAATATATCAGACTTGGCTAAGAAGCTCAAGTTTTGCCTATTTTGCTTTTAAATGTTAAAGAAATATCCTGAAAAATCGGTCTGCCTTTGGGGATATTACACCATTGTGTCAAAAATAAGCCCATAACAAGTTCATCATTTGATATTTTTCATTTTTGCTAAATAAATAAAATGTAAAAACAACTAAAACCTTTCCAGGTGTCCACATAAACACACTCTAATTAAAATGGTACATTACCTCTAACAGACACGTCTAAAGTAGGATTGGATAAAAATGTCTATCATGTCTGTTTTTATTTTGAGATGTGTCTATATTATACATACACACTCATTTTATTTTCCCCCTGTAGATTTTGTGTGAGCTATTCTTGGATAAAATTACATGAATCAAAATGGGGAAAATTGTGTAAAATACCCAGATGTTTACAGGACTAATGCCTAAATACAAACATTAAAACATTCAAAATGTTGTACCCATTAAAAATCGATAGATCTCTATCTCCTGTGTAAGTGTAGACACTGTTGGGCTAGTGCCAGACTCCATGTGTGTTTCTGCTTGTTTTAGCCTCTGGAAGTCATCCTGTGTGTGTGTCCATTCTCCGTTTAGCCGCTGCTGTTTTCACCTGTAGACGTCTCCTCACCTGTAGACTCTGTAGAGCTCCCCTGGCTGTTCTCTGGTCTGATTGGTTGGCTCCTGTGTTCCCCAGTTGCTGATTGACCTGTCAGAGTACGTCAATGTAACATCGCCGGCGGCGCCCGCCTTGGCACAGGCCCAGCGCCAACCACCTAAACCTCCACCAGTCAGTACTAGAGCGCCTGCTGCACAGTTAGTTAGCGCCCAGACCGACCAGCTAGACACACCAGTAAGAACATGAGTTGCATCCTTCATGTGTTTCTGATCACTAACTTGTGTGTTTACAAGCCACTGTGGCCGCTTTTTAATAACAGCCATTGGCACTGGGCCATCAATTTCTCGGTCTTTTATATCTTTTGGTTTGGTTTCTGGGAAATGGATGAAATCACAAACTGAAGATGTCAGATATGGAAAATCTGGTCTTTGTAAACAGAAAATCACGTTTGTCTTTAAGTCACCTGGCTTTAGTATTTCATGCATTCACTCTGAACTAAATCTGCAACTAACAATTACTCATTTCTATCTATGAATGCCTTATCTTTTTTTTCTGGATTAGTATATTCTTCATTGTTCAGTCCAAAGATGTCAGAAATCAGATTTCCTGAGCACATGCTAATGTTTTCAGATGCTTATTTTGTTTGACCCAAAACTTTAAAATTACAAAGAGACAAAGCACAGAAAAGGAGCTGATGGACCTTATTTTTTTTATTTTATTCCTCTGAACTCCGTCCAGCTCTCGCTGGATTTCCCTTTGATCGCTGTTGCAGAAAACCACAGTCTTCACCAATTGCTGACCAACGGTGTTTGCTTGGTGGATACAAGGCTTTTTGAACAACTTAGCTGGTGTTATTCTCCCACCCTGTTACTGACTTCCCCTACATCACAGACCACTGTTGTAATCCAGTCCAGGGTGAACCCCCTCCCCCCAAACATGATCACCAACACCTCTTAGCCCCATTTACCTTCCTCCACCACCTGCTGTGAAGCGGAAGGCAGCCCTGTCTGTGTGGAAGACTTGCGTATGTGTGCGTTCCTTTGTGGCTCAAATGTGTGTGTGTCTTAATGACTAAAGTTTGTTTTTGGTCACCAGGGTACCAGAGTCGTGGTTTCCCGCTCCTTCGCTGATTTCACATCTCAGGCAACCTTTGACATCAAGGTGGGTCAAAAACAAAGATCAAGCCTGATTGCTCAGAAAACTTTTTTAATGCTACACACTCGGATGTGAATAATTTTAATTTTGAAGACACAACAGGTCAGGAACTATTAAATAAAATAAAAGTCTCGTGGACGTTTTCTCTCGGTAGAAATGCGACGTGCACCGTCTAGAGGAGGGTCCCCCGCTGAAGGCGGAGCTGACTCGAGAGCAGGGGCTTCAGTATTACCGCGTCATGCAGACCGTGAGGCGCATGGAGCTGAAAGCTGATCAGCTCTACAAACAGAAGATCATCAGAGGCTTCTGTCACCTGTATGATGGACAGGTGAGTCCACACAGGAACATCTTCTAGTGTGCCAGCCCTTGGCAACGAGTAAAGTCTTTGTCAGCTGTTTTACCTAAGGGGATTGCTCCTATTATTGAACCCTTCTTCCGTGATTTCACTGTAAAACACCCCTCTTCCAGGCTCTTACTCTCTGGAGCCTCGCTCCTTGCATCAAATAATTGTTTTGTGAGTTACACCCCAGTTCTTCTCCTGCAGGAAGCATGTGCCGTGGGCATCGAGGCGGCCATCAACCCCTCGGATCACCTGATCACCGCCTACCGCGCCCACGGGTACACGTACACCCGTGGCATCGCCGTCAAAGAGATCCTGGCTGAGCTCACAGGTGAGCGTGAGTTTTAAAGTCAGAGTGGATGGATTGTACCTTTTGACACGCCTGCTGAGCCGTCACTCCTCTTCCTTCCTCCTCAGGGCGTAGAGGAGGTGTGGCCAAAGGAAAGGGAGGCTCGATGCACATGTACGCTCCACATTTCTACGGCGGCAACGGCATTGTGGGAGCACAGGTAAACGCACAGCACAAGAAACCTGCAGAAATACTCTGTACCAACATTTAACATGTTTAGTTGTGATTTATCTCCAGATTTTAAGGCATAATGATTTAACCTGGATTGTGAAGGAATACTTCAGCCAAAAACTATCGCTCTCTGTGGTCCCAGACTGTCGTTAAAGGTCCCATGGCATGGAAATTTCACTTTGAGTTTCTTTGAGACCTGGGTATCCTGCTCTGCCTTTTGAGGAAAATGAAAGCTCAGATGGGCCAATCTGGAATCTTGCTCCTTATGAGGTCATAAATCCTCTAAAGCTACAGATTCAGAAATGGCACATACTAAGGAAAGCTCATAGTGGGACTGGCTCTAGTGGCTGTAATTCTGCACCAAGGCAGAATTTTGGGAAAGAGACTTCAGATACAGTATTAAGGACCACTAAGGTCTATATAAAAGAGACTTCAGATACAGTATTAGGGACCACTAAGGTCTATAAAAAGAGACTTCAGATACAGTATTAGGGACCACTAAGGTCTATATAAAAGAGACTTCAGATACAGTATTAGGGACCACTAAGGTCTATATAAAAGAGACTTCAGATACAGTATTTAAGGTCTATAAAAAGAGACTTCAGATACAGTATACCACTAAGGTCTATATAAAAGAGACTTCAGATACAGTATTAGGGACCACTAAGGTCTATATAAAAGGTCAGATACAGTATTAAACTTAGGTCTATATAAAAGAGACTTCAGATACAGTATTAGGGACCACTAAGGTCTATATAAAAAGACTTCAGATACAGTATAACCACTAAGGTCTATATAAAAGAGACTTCAGATACAGTATTAGGGACCACTAAGGTCTATATAAAAGAGTTCAGATATATAACCACTAAGGTCTATACTTCAGATACAGTATTAGGGGACCACTAAGGTCTGTATAAAAAGAGACTTCAGATACAGTATTAGAGACCACTAAGGTCTATATAAAGAGACTTCAGATACAGTATTAGGGGACCACTAAGGTCTATATAAAAGAGACTTCAGATACAGTATTAGGGGACCACTAAGGTCTATATAAAAGAGACTTCAGATACAGTATTAGGGACCACTAAGGTCTATATAAAGAGACTTCAGATACAGTATTAGAGACCACTAAGGTCTATATAAAAGACAGATACAGTATTAGGGACCACAAGGTCTATATAAAAGTTCAGATACAGTATTAGAGACCACTAAGGTCTATATAAAAACATCCAAAGAGCACCATGTCATGGGACCTTTTTTAAGGAGAGCTGAGGAAAAATTAAAGCAAACAAAAGGATGTTTACGAGACATTTGGATAACGCTGCGCAGGATGTTCACATTTCAAGAAGACAGTTTTTTCCAAAAGAGCTAAGCTCTCTTAACCAGCTGAGCCTTAATATTTTCTACCAAAGTGAACTCTATAACTATATAAGAGGAATAAACTGCAGGCTTTATAATTTAGTTAAAGTTTCTGTCGCGCCCATGAGGAATTCTAAGCAATGACAACAAAATTGTTGGAGCGTCGACACATTTGGATAATGCTGTGAATTGTCCAGGTTCCTTTGGGAGCCGGCATCGCCCTGGCCTGCCAGTACCAAGGCAACAATCAGGTGTGTGTCGCACTCTACGGAGACGGGGCAGCCAATCAGGTAAATATCCTAAAGAGCTCTTTAAAATCCCAGAATATATGAATATAGATACCTTTGCTCAACCCAACCCCTGTCTGTTCTCTCTGCTCCAATCAGGGCCAGCTGTTTGAGTCGTTCAACATGGCCGCCCTGTGGAAGCTGCCGTGCATCTTCACCTGCGAGAACAACCAGTACGGTATGGGGACGTCGGTGGAGAGGGCGTCAGCCAGCACCGACTACTACAAGAGAGGAGACTTCATACCAGGAATCAGAGTGAGACATGAAGCAGGGTTAAACCTCGGGGTCTTGGGCGGTAGCTGCAGTGTGTCCTTTGGACTGTACACTGCAGCTGGCCTGTACGGACCTAGACTAGAACAGGACGAGGCTTACAGTCCGCCCTGGCAGTTGCAGGTGTGAGCATCCATACAGCTGTCTGACGCTCATGTATGATACTGCACACAAATATCATATCTGATGTTTCTGGGTTAATATTCCTGCTGCATTAATGTGTGAGTTGCATTTTCCTGCTGTAGATCAAGGTTGTGCTAATTTTAACTCCTTTTAAATATTGTTGGGTAATTACAGCAATGCATCATTCTATAAGATCATCTCGTTTAGAGCGGCGCTGTCCTGTGAGAACCATGTATCTCTAAAAAAAGAAAAGAGGCTTTTTAAAGACTTTATTTAACTTAAGTAGTACTACTAGGGTATCGCCGTACTAGGGATCGACAAATACTGTTTCTTTTTTTTCTCAAGGCCGATAGAGATTATTAGTAGTTAATGAAACCAGTATGCATTTACAGTGAAAATGAGATCTTTAAGTCAGAATTAAGATTTTAGAATCTTACAATCTCCAATGCAAAATGTTGTTTAAATGCTTTCTGTAGTTATTAAATGAGGAACTTTCAACATATTCACAGTAACAGAGTCAATGTGTTGGGCGGGACAGTAAGTCAGACTCTGAAACAGACTCAGATGGATGGAGAGCGCTGTAGCCGAGCCAAAGTAGAACACTTTTTAATCTGTTGGTTATCAGGGAAATAAAACGGCGATACAGATCATCTGCAAACTGCCCGATAATCATCTCTGTCCCTAATAGGAACACTATCAGTTTATCACAAACATTACACATCAACACATCTGGAGGTGCATGGTTTTTACTGGACAGGAAGCAAAAACTGTCATCTGAAATTATCTTTATTTTTAATATATAACTGCATCTGCACTAGGATCTTAATTAAATAAAACGACAATTGTCCAAACTGCTGGTTTTGAACCTAAAGGCTGTAAACGTCTTGTGAAGCGTAATGGCAAAGTGCTTAATGTCCCTGCTTGTTTTGACCTGTTTGCCGTTGTGTCTTTGTCTCGTAGGTGGACGGGATGGACGTCCTGTGTGTCCGAGAGGCTTTCAAGTTTGCTGCAGAACACTGCAGATCTGGAAAGGTGAGCGGAGCTGTGTGAAGAGACACGATGTCGCGAGATGGAACTGGTGGAGAGATTAGTGATGTATTAAGGACAAGTTCACCAAGAAGTATTGTTTTTCTCTCTAGTTAAGGACACATCTTCCATGAATCCTCTTCTGTGAAGTTGATTCTTCTCTAACCACATTAATGTTTCTTGAAGCTAGAACACACCCTGAATTATTTATTTTCCCCATAACTTTTCTAAAAACTTAACTAGAGATGTTCTAATTTTTCTTTTCTGATTCCGATACCTGAACTTTTTTTATAGGCCATACAGGAAAAAATGGTGGCTACTGGTATTGGAGCATGTTTTAACTAGTTAAAATCTTTGCAATCTAGGAATGGAAAGCTTTTGTTCTGCTGAAAAAGCTTAATGTTGCTCCAATTCTGAGATAATAAGGAGATTGTTGTATATAGTTTGCATCTGGCTGTGAGAAATGACCCGTTGTGTGTTTCAGGGTCCCATTGTAATGGAGCTGAAGACTTACCGTTACCATGGACACAGCATGAGTGACCCGGGCGTCAGGTGAGAAACCTTTGTTTTTTTTTTGTAGCTCCTAAATGACTTCATCCTGAGATTTCTTCTTCTCTGGTTCAAGTGTAGAGATGAGGAAAGGATTTCGCTTCATGTCTTAAAAAGAGAAATAAAATATACAATTTTTTTTAATTTCGTGGTTCATGAGGTTTGTTGTTTTGTTTTTTTTTGTCTGCACTGTTTCAAAATTGCAAACTTCAATAAAAAGTGAAACTAAATTCTGACAGACAAGCTAAATTAGAAGAAATAGACCCTGAACAACTACGACTGAAAATCCTTTCTATTAAAACTAGAGTATATTTAGAAATTTTGAAAATAGTTTTTTTTTTTAAATTGCTGTTTTTTCAGATCAGGTATGATAATATATCAGGTGTCAGTCGAATATTAAAACATACTTATAAATATGTTTATCTCTTCCTGTTAATGAGCCAGCAGGGAAGTTTGAGTTTGTCGTAACTGTGATGCAACTTCCTGTAGCTACCGCACCCGTGAGGAGATTCAGGAAGTGCGCAGTAAGAGTGACCCCATCACCATGCTGAAAGAGCGCATGCTCAGCAACAACATGGCGTCTGTGGAGGAGTTCAAGGTGAGAACACACACACACACACACACCTCTGTTTTAAAGATGAGATAATACTTTATTCATCCCACAGTGGGGAAATTCCCTTATAACAGCAGCAGTCTCCTACAGGAAAATACAAACAGGCAAACAATGAGCCAAAGGTATTAAATGAATGTAAAGTGGCTTTAAATAAAAGGTATTGTAAAGTGGTTGCCAGTGTAAGTGATGTTAAAATTAAATTGAATATGTAATTAAGTAATATAGTAAAAGTAAGTAACCATAATAGAAATGATATTGAACTGTGACCATAAATATTTAAAAAGTACTTGTAATGGAAAAGTATAAATACAGATAAAGAGTGTGTGTGTGGAGTCACACACTCCACCAGTTTCAGTCAACTTTCACAGCTGCTCTTTGTCTTAATTGGATTGGACAATCTCAATAAAAAAACAAAATCTTAACTACAAATACAAGACACATAATGGTGCATTCAATTTCACCTCGTAAACTCCTAAGAAACTCAACTGTGTTTGTCTAGTGGCTGTTATTGTTGCTTTGCCATCCTTAAATCACCGCGACTGCCCTCTGTCCCGTCAGGAAATCGACATTGCGATCCGTAAGGAGGTGGAGGAGGCGGCGCAGTATGCAACGTCGGATCCAGAGCCGCCGCTGGAGGAGCTGTGCAACCACATCTTCAGCAACGACTCGCCGCTGGAGGTCCGCGGGACAAATCCCTGGACCAGACTCAAGTCCGTCAGCTAGACTCACTCACACACACACACACACACACACACACACACACACACACCGACCTTCCACCCAGCACTAAACAAAGACCCTTAAAGGAGAATTATGTTGGATTTCAACACGTAGCTCTGTTTGTAAATATGGAGGTCTGTTAGTATTGAGGAAAAATGACATTTTGAGCATGTTTAGAGGCTGAAAACACGTTTATAACTTGCCCGGTTTAAGCCTGTTGGGTGCTAACGCTAGCAGGAGGATAGCTCGGTGACGGCAGCACCGACTGATATTTTTCTACGTGTTGAAATCGACCAGAATTGTCCTTTAAGCTGCACCGCCACCCTGACTTGTTAAGAAATAACATCAAGCACCTCCTTCCTCGATGTGAAGATCATTCCGCACCTTAATGGGACTCAGCTTTGACCTGAAACCTGTCAGTGTTATTTATTTATAGTTTTATATAGAGGTATTTAAGATGTATTCTTTGACTGTGTGTGTGTGTGTGTTTTTCTGAATCTGACCCGTCGTTGGTGGTGTACCTCGAGCCACATGAGTAGGTTCTTCAAGGTCGCAGTGTGTACTTCCAGGGCTGCATATTATACGCACAAAACGTAGTTCTCCTCTTGTCTGTTTTAAGTTCTTCCACTTTAAGAAGTCTTTCAACTTTTACATGTTAACTTGCCATTCTCCTTTTATGAAACTGTCTGAAACACTTTGAACTTCCAAGAAACCAGCGACCACTTTGAAGAAAAACAATCGTGAATATTTGAATGCCAGTTTTCCTAAAGCAATCGATCACTTGTTGAGTCTTTTGGCTTTTCACATCTTTTTGTTTTAGTTTAAACTATTTTTTTTTTTTTTAAGAGACTACAAGATGGATTTGGTATGTTCTTATATGGAAACTGGAATAACACTACAGGGCGAAGTACATTTACCCAAGTACAAAAGGACAATTTTCAGGAGCTTTAGAGTAATTTTTTATTTATTTTGGTACTTTATAGTTCACATTTCAGAGGAAAATGTACTGTTTGTTGGATACATGTAGTTACTTTACAGATTGAGGTTATTAATACACAATATAATCAAATAAAATGTGTGTTCCAGATAATATATATAGATATTAGTCAATAAATTTGTTTTTGAATGTAGGACTTTTTACTTGTATTTCTACACTCATATTACTAGGATTACTTACCGGTAAGTAAAATATCTGAGTACATCTTGGGTTTTATTTTTATTTATTTGGAGTTGTACGGAGTTATCGTACAAGGATTTCTGAATAATAAATGACTGTTGATCAGTGAATAAAAGCCCTGAACAAAATGCTTAATCGGCAAAGGTTTTTATCCAAAAAGGATAATCTGTATACGACCGACCAGCTCATCCAACATTTCCCTTCACGCCGGTGATCTCTACCTCTACAGATACACTCTACCTGCCTGCTAAGTGTAAACATACATGTCTAGTTTGATTTCTAAAAAGTGGAAAGAAACTGAAGTTTGAAGAGAAATATGCTTCTCTTCTGAAAGATAGAAGCACTTTATTTTACAGTGTATATGTGCACGTTAGTCTGTGGTTTGGAGAGTTGAGCTGCGATCTGTGTTCGCTCACGGGACAATCTGAAAGAAGAAACTACAGCAGCTTTAACGGGACTTCCTGTCCCTCGTCTCGCGTCCCTTGTCTCGCGTCCCTCTCTGTTCTTTACAAGAAATGTACCTGTTACTGAAGCTGAGCTCGCACAGATGTGAAGCGTTTCATGACTGTGTGTTGAACTGAAAGACTGTATGACTGTATAAAATAAATGCATAAATAATTTGAAGATTAATAAATGTTTTTGTGTTGAGTACAAATTTGAGTCTTCTACTTGAGTCTTTTCTGCTACTTTATACTTTGAC
This sequence comes from Etheostoma perlongum, assembly GCA_026937815.1. Classification (NCBI taxonomy): domain Eukaryota; kingdom Metazoa; phylum Chordata; class Actinopteri; order Perciformes; family Percidae; genus Etheostoma; species Etheostoma perlongum. The sequence continues at coordinate 24,111,240 of CM049392.1, read as the reverse complement.
TGTACTACATTTATCTGACGGGCTTACATTAAGAGTTTTGAACACAAAATGCATGACTGTCTTATAAAATATTTTGTCGTGATCTAAATGTGTGAAATATTTGTTAAAATGGTTACTTCATCCGGAAAAGAGATCAACTTTTACATTTTCATAAGTAATGTTTTGAGGCAATTTCTTAAAATGAAAATATTGTTATTCACTTCAGACACACAATACTGTGCTAAATTACACATTTGAGGTACTTGTATTTGAGTCTTAACTTTTTATGCTCTCTTATACTTCTACTTCACTAAATGCATCCGACAGTTTTTACTTTAGAGATCAAGATTTTTGGACACAATGAATGTAACAGTTAATAGAAGTACAGCTGAAAAAGAAAACTAACATACTATAAACACTTGATGGTTCTAGATTCGCTGTTTTTCCTTTTAATAATGTTAATGTATTTGTTTTTATTCACCCCAAGCAGTTTGGGGTTTTGGTGCCTTGCTCAAGAGCACCGTGGCAGTGCCCAGGAGGTGTACTAGCACCTCTCCAGCTACCAGTCCATCACCATACTTGGGTCCATATGGAGACTTGAACCAGCGACCCGACTCCCTACTGACTGAGCTGCTGCCACCCGACTCATCAGAATATGTTATAGTGTAGGACAGGCACAGGGGACATTTTTAGACTTTTATTGCCATACGCTGGAAAGAACTGATGTTTCAATAGCACGTCTTTGTCTTCTCCACGCAGCCGTATATCCCAGAGCTTCAGTCTAGGGCGGTCCTCGACTAAAGACATTCTTAGTGCACTAACACTTAAAGGATTTTGTCAAATAATCGATTAGTTGATTTAATCTACAGAGCTGTGGCTTTGAGAGGTGGTTAAGACTAGAAAGCACAATATAAATGTAGTTAATTAATCATCTGTAAAAGTGAGTTTCTACACCATTAATCCTGCAGAAGCACCACTTTAAATCTTGTGCTCACCAGCAATGTGTTCATATGTTTCTTGGAAATGAGTAATTAAGCATGAATAAGCATAAAAAATGCCATGTTTCGCCCTTATTCTTTTCATACTTTAACTACATTTGACTAATTATACTTACAGGCTTTTGCTGAGGGAACATTTTCAATGCACGCGTATTTTCACACTGTGGTATTAGTACTTTAACTGCAGTAAAGGATCTGAATATTTTCTCTATCATTGATATTTTACTGTGTCAGCAATTTAGCTGTCTCCCAAAATCCTGTGATCTAAATGTATGAAAATGTCTACAAAAAGAGCACTTTGTGCACATGAAAAATGAATGAAAATGAAGCAGCATGGTTCCAGGTTTGGTCCAGGCTCCCTTCTCCATCTCGGACCACTAGATGTCCCTACCGGGCTGTAACATGGACTTCTTTTATTTACCGACGGTCATGGCAACCAAACACACAGAACAGCATGTTAATCAACTGGAAGTGTTGTTACTCCAGTCACTGTACAGGCAGTATATATATACACTTAAAAAAAGCTGTAACTTCCATAAACAAGAGCTACTGTGTAAGAATAAAATGTATCATAATGATTTTTAGTGTACAGCTTCACGTTTGACCGCTCATTTTGAAAAGACTTGGTTCATCATGAGAATTATCTCTCTCACAAACACAAGGTATTGTGGTTGTAATGATGTGCAATTTGTGTAATGTTGTTCAGTCTGTGGGGAGTTGGGTTGGGACCCAGAGGGTTGCCGGTTCAAGTCCCAGTATGGACCAAATTACAGAGTGTGGATTGGAAGCTGGAAAGATGCTCAGCATGAACAGGTCCTGAGCATATTTCAGGCCTGTGTGTAGTGATTTCTAACAAAACAGCATCAATAAAAACGGATCAACAAACAGTATGAAAACACACATGCAACAACATAACTTCAGATAATACAAAAAAAAAAGAAGTTGATTCATAAAAATAACCTGATTAATCGAGACAGAGTGAAAAACACTTAATGCAGAAATGTAACTTAATAAAGTGTTTAGTAGAGATTTGAAGAAAGTCACATGAAAGTTGTTTCTAAGTTTAAAGTGAGTTACACTGAGGGATGATGGATACAGTATGAAATCCAAAGGAGGAAAAAAAATAGTCAAAAAGACTAGAAACAAACCAAAAACACCAAAAGTTACGATGATGTGCAATTAAAACAATCCAAAGGCCGTGCAGCCTGATGACAGAGACACCAGGCTCTATGTACGTCGGTGGTTCCAAAACCTTTTCTCATTAATGACCCCCTAAACTCTAAATAAAAACTAAGACTAAGACTCCCTAAACTCGGATGAGATTTCGTCCCTGGGTCCCCCATCTGAGAGGAGCTTTGCTTTTACCTGTTTAATGAACCTGTTTGAGTCGTGATTCACTCGGATCTTCAACCCGACTCTTTAAATTAACTCACGAATCTGGAGTCTCTAGTATCATTAACTCGGATCAGTTGAGTCCTACTTCTACAATTCAATGTAAAAATGATAACAGCCTCTTGCAACATTAGCTACTAGTAGTCCCAGCCACCTTAGCTGCCAAAAAGCTTTACAAGCTTTACAACTTACAATGTCCTAAACAACCACAAATCCACAAGTCAAGTGAGCAGAGACAGTCCGAGACAGGATATAGGAACTTCCCCCGAAACTCAACATTGCAACTCAAAATTGCAAACCACTCGAGAACTCATGAGCCCTCGACGACCCACGAGCCCTTGACGACCCACGAGCCCTTCGACGACCCACAAACCCTCAACAACTTGTGAGTCCTTGATGATGAGTGAGCGAGCACAGAGCAAAAGAAACCACAACAAAAGCCATTCTTTCACTTCTGAAATAACATACAATGTTCTGCACAGGCTACGGTAAGTTTGATGTGTAAATGTAGTTTATTAAAATACAACTAGGGCAAGCAGACCCTCCAAAACATTGCAAACTCGCCTAAGGATCAACACTGACTCAAGTAACTCAGGCCACCCAGTTCAGTTTAGTGACTCAGAAGAACCCGAATCCTTAAAAGGAACCGAGTTTGCCAGGCCTTATGTTTAATTACAGAAAGTGTAATGAACCCATAACCAAATAGCCATAGCCATACCATCTGTCATTGAGTTACTTAAGGATTTGAATTTTAGGGAAAATGAATATTCCTCTTTGTGTTTGAGACCCCCTGGAAGCCCCTCAAGGACCCCATGGGGGTCCCTCGGCCCCTGTTTGGGAACCACTGCTGTATAGGCCTAGTTCAGGTAGCGTTACCAAATTAAAAATAATTAGTCTATTTTTTAATGTGGTATCCATGTAAGGTACTCTGATTAGTTACAGTCCACCACACGGAGCAGAAAACCACATTTTAAATGTGAATATTGCATTTAGCTAATTTGTGTTTTATATTAATTAAATACATTTCCTATATTACGAGTCGTGGATCTTGTTATATAGGCTACATCAGAATAATAATAATAATAATAAGCCAACGGAGAGTTTACTTTGCATTTTTCTGCCTCAGGAAGTCGCCTCCTGACGTGACGCAAGCGTGACGCAACGGTCTGACGGACAGGTAAGCCGACACCGGCCGCCATATTGGGAAACAACGGAAGTGAGAGAGAGAGAGAGAGAGAGAGAGAGAGAGAGAGCAATAAGTGTGTGTGTGTGTGTGTGTGTGTGTGTGTGTGTGTGTGTGTGTGTTTTGAGTCAATCAGTTTCCGAAAAAGGGCGTCCTCCTCCTCCTCGCTGCTGTTTCTCATGCCAGTGCGTCTCCCCGGAGGAAGGGGCGGTCTCAGCGCCGCAGCAGATCCGGAATCAGAAGGTGTTCGCACGGCTCGGCTCTGCTCGAACGGTCGGTGCGGCGCTCCGGTTCCACGGGAGAGCTAACAGACACGGAGCACGCTCAGACACAGTTCATCTAAAAGAAGAAAAGAAAAGAAAGAAGGAAGGGGAAGGAAGGGAGGGAGGGAGAAGCCGGGTGGACTGAAAGTGTCGGCCGAGGGAGGGACGTCGGACCTGGGGCAGAAGAGAGGAGTCCAAAAAGAAGAAATAAAAGTAGAAGAGAAAAAGGAGAAGATGCCTCTGGCTCAGTTGGCGGATCCCTGGCAGAAGATGCCTCTGGGGGGCACGGCTGCAGAGGTGAGACATTAAGACATTTGTCCTCTGGTCAAACTGCCTGTCGGACTTGTAGTAGACAGGTAATGCAGGAATGTCATTTAAAGTGTCATAATGTCACTGTTAGATAATTAGTCTACCTTTAAAGCTGTAATATGGACAACACATGATATCAAATACAATAACACAACACTACAACGCATCTTAAAGCCACTATTGGATCATTATTCTACTCTTAAAGCTCCTATAGGGATGCAAAATTAGATTATAATACACATTTAAAGTCACTATTGGATAATTATTCTTGCCTCAAAGGTCCAATATTTAACAAAAACGTATATAAAATACACTTAAAGCTCTTTTTCAAACGCCAAATTACATCAAAATACACTATAACGAATTACTCTGAGCACACAAACATGCTGTCATACTCCTATATAGAAGTGTTAAACACAAATGTAATACTTTTTTTTTTTTTTAATCTGTGAATCCAAATCTTGTAGTCTCTAAAATATCAAAAAATTGTTAATAATTCTTGTCACAGTTTCCTAAAGCCTAAGCTGACATATTTAAATGTATTGTTTTATATATATATATATATATATAAGACAAAAAAGCAGCATATCCTTAATTTAGGAGTGAATTTGATATTTTTCCAAGAAATATGACTGAAATCATTTATCGATTACCCAAATAGATTTATATTGATCCCTTTATGCTTCAGCTCTACGGTAACGTGGCAAAAAGGTTAAGATTATTGGGTAACAGAAATGCATCCTCAGAGCACAAATGGGGCGTAAAATGATGCCATATGTTAACAGAAAACCTTTAAAATGACTACCGAGTGTCACAAGTCCCCACCCGTCACTCTGGGGATGTAGTGGAAAATCCTTCTGTAGTGGTTTGGATTTTGATTTGAGGATTTTATTTCTTGGGGTAAAACAAAAAAAACAGGCAAAGTTGAAGTGTGTCATTGTTCTAAAAAAACCAAAAAAAAAACAAGGAGCTTTGTCTCCAAAACTGAGACACAAGATTGAGACAAAAACAGCTCCTGTGTTAGATGAGTTGTTTTTTTTCTTCCAGTTCTTCCTTCCTACAAGTTTTTGAATCTCGATAAAGAGCAGGAGGCGGTGCCACTGTGCCTGCATGATTCAGGAAGAGCTTATGTGTATGTGTGTGTGTGTGTGTGTGTGTGTGTGTGTGTGTGTGTGTCCACTTCCTGTATGAGGTGTCACAATGACAGAATGGCGAAATAGCTGCCTGTCACTCTGGAGGCAGATTGTGAATGTGCGTTAAAAGAATGCAGAAGTTGCTGCTGTTATTCTGTCTGGCCTTCCTAACGTGCTCGTGCCTGCTCGCAGCTTTCTCCACCCGGCCTCTTTTCACTCACTCACCTTCAACCAGACAGGAACGTGCAGATGCTGTGCGCAGTGAAGCTGACCTTTGACCCCATGTGTAACACCTCTTAGCCTCTATGACGTGTCGAATGCTGTCGTACCAGCTTTGTGTTTTTATTTAGGCCACAAAGGAGTGAGTGGTGAAGTCGGGAAATAAAGAAGAGATACGTCTGTAGGATTTTTGCCCTGGAAGCAAGAGCACACACACACACACACACACACACACACACACACACACACACACACTACACTTGTCTACTGACAAATGAGTGTAGATCAAGATGGCTGCAGTTATGAATCTGCACTCTGCCGGCTTAAATGTTTTGTTACTATACAAATAAAGTGCATTAGAAAAGCTGGATAAAAATATCATTTAGGACCGCAACTAATGATTATTTTCTTTCTCATTTAATCCCTTAGTTTTGTCTATAAAAATATTGAAAAATCTTAATCAGTGTGTTTTTATATATAGACCAAACGATTATTCGATTTACCAACTCTCGACAAATGAATCGATAGTGAAGCTGATTGTAAGTTGCAGCTCCAGTTCAGAGGAATTACAACAAAGTTACAACAAAGTCTCTTTTGAGAATCATTTTTCTGGTTACTCTGGATGGATCCTCGGACTGTGTTGTGTGTTTTCTGCCTCCACTGAAGCTTGATTTATGATTGTGTGGAGGCTCCACGCAGAGCTTTTTCCGTAGTCTACTTAAGTGGTTTGATGTTTATATGTGCGCTGATGTGTGCGTTGATCCAGCATGTCTGTCTGTGTGTGTGTGTGTGTGTGTGTGTGTGTGTGTGTGAGTGTGTGGTAGAGCGAGGGAGAAGGGAGAGAGTGGCAGCGATTAGCTTTGGAGCGAGTCATAGTGAGAGAAACAAAGTGTCCCCTCTGCTTTCTGACCAAAAGTTAACCCTCGCCTTGATTTTGTGTTGTTTAAGGAGAAGGAGAACCAGGAAGTGAGTCGGAGGGAAATGCAGCGCTACCAATCAATTAATCAATCAATCAATCCTTTATTTATTTCTAGAGCACATTTAAAACCACCAGGTTGACCTTGGTGCTGGACATTGACATGAAACAATAAATAGACAGAATACAACACCAGATAAATACAACATGCAGTTCTCATGCCGGATTAAAAGCCAGGGAATGAAATTATGTTTTTAATTGCGATTTAAAAACCAGAAGGCTGAGGGCCGGTCTGACAGGAAGAGGCCGTTTTGTCATATTTTCATTTTTTATTTTACAGGAAAGTTAAAAATAATATTACATTACAATATAAACGGGGCTGACTGGTTCCTGTTCTGCAGAAACAAAACATTGGACGTGGTTACAACACGTCGGGACGGACATTTGTACAGGACATCGATATGGACTAGACAAAGTTGGACAACTAGAACAACAACACAGTTATATAAGGACAAAGACATTTATACAAAACATCAGCATCGGCAAGACAAAGTACAAAGTACTAAGAAGGCACGTAGTATTATGCAGGATTCTAGTCATCCTGCATACAACCTTTTCTCCCACCTTCCATCAGGGAGACGTTTGCAGAGCATCCCAACGCATACATCACGTTATAGGGATAGATTTTATCCTCTGGTAATAAGGTTACTGAATGAGGGCACAGCAGGAAGGGGGGCTGGGGTCTGTATTTAGTCACTGAGCCACTGTTTATTGTGGTGGTTTAATGGTTTTATGTTTTTATATTATTATATTATTATTATTATTGTTATTATAGCTGTTACTGTTGGCTGGTGCTGAGAGAGTGCAATAAGGCATATTGTATTTCATTGCTGTGGTACGCTGTACTAAGGTGCATATGACAATAAATTTGAACTTGAACTTGAAATACAGACAGTGCAAACAAGGCTTGGACAATTCATTCCACAGTCTCGGGGCTGCGACTGAGAAAGCTCGATCCCCTCTGCTGTTTTAGGGACAACAAGAAGAGACTGGTTCACAGACCTTAATGACCCTGAAGGAGCATGTGGCTTCAACAGATCACTGATGTAGACTGGAGCTAGTCCATGAAGGGCTTTAAAAACAAACAACAGAATCTTAAAATCCATCCTAAAACTAACTGGGAGCCAGTGAAGAGAGGCAAGGACAGGGGTGATGTGATCTCGCTTACGAGTTCCAGTGAGGAGACGAGCGGCAGCATTTGGAACCAGTTGTAGTCGAGAGTGGAGGCCTCGCTCACACCTCCATACAGAGCATCACAATAGTCAAGGCATTACCACGCCACGGCTGCGTGACGTAAGTCGCTGCGACGTGTAGTTACATTTTCCGAGAGGTGCACGTCAGGCTTCAGTATGTAGCAACGGCGTAGATTTCACGCAGAAGTAGAAATCAAGCTGATTATTGGCATCAATTCTCCCAATTTAATCCTCGAGTTTAATTAGATTTGATTCTTAAAGATGAAGTTAAATCCAAGTTACATACTGCGATAATATGAAATGTATTCTCTGAGTTTATCATGGGAACCTGTATATCCCACAAGTAAGCACAGGACTTAATGTCATACACAGTAAAGAATTAAAACGGGTACAAACCTACATTGACAAAAAGAAAGAGGTACAAAAGGCAGTACATTACTTTCACATTATTAAAAGAACCTTTCATGTATTTTTAATATCTTGATTTCCACAAATTTGACATTTTACACATTCTTTATCCCTCAGCATCTGGCCAAGGATGATTCTTTCACTTTTCTAACGCTGGGATGAACTGTGTTTGTGTACCAAGTTTGCAAGCTCTGCATATTTTTTGAGTGTCGTCATGATGATGATGATGATGATGATGATGATGATGATGATGATGATGATGATGAAGATCATGATGAATCATGACTTTGTGACCTCTAGCTCACCCAGTAGAGTGTGTGCCCCGTGTAAAATAAAAAACTAATTGGCTATATGTCAACCCCCAAAGCTATATTTTATGGGAACTGTAGTTCCAAACCTCGGAGCATTATTGTCTCCCAAAAGGATCTTTTATATTTCTCAAACACTGAAAGTCTCTTTAAACCATGAAGTAAAGGATTTAAAAGTGCGTCTGGGTATGACGGGGACTCCCAGTGTCATCAGAGACAATCTGCACAGTTTTAATCCAGGAAAAGACTCTGCAGTCCTTTCACTTGGAGAATAAACAGAGCTTTTCCTCCTCTTCCCCTCCATGTACAAGCCTGTCCTCTCTGTCACCTTCCATCTCTGCATCTTTCTCTCTCTTTCTAATCAAAATCCAGAACTCGTCCTGTCTGTCATCCCCCCCCCGCTGTGCAGTTTTCAGGCTTATCCACCCGGCGCTGCACTTATCTGCAAAGTAAATAATCACCATAATCGCTTTTATAGTTAATATTGTTTTTGTCAGGCAGTAGTATCACTGCTATTAGTGTCTGAATCACAGCTGTTGCTCCAGCAGGTAAGCAGACCGGCTGCTAATCTGCCTTACATAATGCTAATTCATTTTTTTGTTTTTGTACTTCCTTTTTAAACCGAGCAGATGAGGTTGAATCCGTCAGAATCTGCTGATAAACCTCACACTGTGACCGTCTGGGGACTTCAAAAATATATATATATATATGTATTTGAAATCTGGTTGATTTCTCCGTCACAGGGATCAGGAGGGAGATGATTAGAGGGTTTCATAATAATTTGAGAAACATTTTTCTGGTTACTCTGGATGGATCCTCGGACTGTGTTGTGTGTGTTTCTGCCTCCACTAAAGCTTGATTTATGATTGTGTGGAGGCTCCACGCAGAGCTTTTTCCGTAGCCTACTGAAATTGCCTGATGTTTATATATGTATGTACAGTGAGGGAAATAAGTATTTGAACACCCTGCTATTTTGCAAGTTCTCCCACTTAGAAATCATGGAAGGGTCTGAAATTGTCATCATAGGTGCATGTCCACTGTGAGAGACATAATCTAAAAAGAAAAAAATCCAGAAATCACAATGTATGATTTTTTAAAAACTATTTATTTGTATGAAACAGCTGCAAATAAGTATTTGAACACCTGTCTATCAGCTACATTTCTGACCCTCAAAGACCTGTTAGTCTTCAAAATGTCCACCTCCACTCCATTTATTATCCTAAATTAGATGCACCTGTTTGAGGTCGTTAGCTGCATAAAGACACCTGTTCACCCCATACAATCAGTAAGAATCCAACTACTAACATGGCCAAGACCAAAGAGCTGTCCAAAGACACTAGAGACAAAATTGTACACCTCCACAAGGCTGGAAAGGGCTACGGGGACATGTCCAAGCAGCTTGGTGAAAAAAGGTCCACTGTTGGAGCAATCATTAGAAAATGGAAGAAGCTAAACATGACTGTCAATCTCCCTCGGACTGGGGCTCCATGCAAGATCTCACCTCGTGGGGTCTCAATGATCCTGAGAAAGGTGAGAAATCAGCCCAGAACTACACGGGAGGAACTGTAATTGCAAACAAAGGCTACTGTACCAAATATTAACATTGATTTTCTCAGGTGGTCAAATACTTATTTGCAGCTGTATCATACAAATAAATAGTTAAAAAAATCATACATTGTGATTTCTGGATGTTTTTTTTTTAGATTATGTCTCTCACAGTGGACATGCACCTACGATGACAATTTCAGACCCCTCCATGATTTCTAAGTGGGAAAACTTGCAAAATAGCAGGGTGTTCAAATACTTATTTTCCTCACTGTATATATTTTAAGCATTAGCCTCGTGGGCCACCCTGCTCCTAAATCAGGTTGCCAAAGTACGGTTTTGGTGGCCTTAATGTAAATCTTTTTCACCCTTCTTCCCCTTCATGCCTCTGGCTTTTTACACTGCATATACAAATATATATAAAAAAAGCTGTTCATGGTCCGATGACATTATTCACCTGCATATTAAGTAGCCATGTGCAGGAGGCGCTGGTTCAGAGAAAGGGGGCTGGTTTGTCTTCGCCAACAGCTAAGGTTACCGACAGCTTTCGTTTAAGCTCTTGAGTAGCAGAGTAGCATGAAAACGCTGGACGAGAGACAGCATGCAGACGTTAATGTTACCTTGTGTAACTTGTCCGCTCCGTGACATACTGTCCTGAGTTTTTTGATTTTTTTTTCAGCTTAAAGTGATCTTAAACCTTCCTGCCGTTTTGCCTGTCTCGTCTGTTAGCCTCCTCACTATTTTTCCTCTCTTCCTTCGTTTTTTAATCTGCGCCGTCAGTCTTCATGGCATGTGTTCACAGCAGCGTCAGCCAGTTGTGCGATCACGGAAGACTTGTATCATGTGGACACACCAACAGAGTTGTTGTCATTACTTAGAATTCCTCATGGGAGGGGACAGAAGCTACACACTATAGCTTTAAAAAAAGACCAAAGAAATCGCAATCACCGTAGAAACAGCTTGCCAGGAAAGTAGGGCTGTCGCGAGTTTGATTTGAAATCAAAAATTGATCGTAACAAGCTTTCCATCTTGACTATTTAAATCAAAAGAAAGATAAAAATAAAAATGCCTATGAGATATACAGTATGCTGAAATATCTAAATAAATCTAAATATACTGTATAAATAAGTCAATATAGTCAATACGTACATAAATAGGTTATACTTTTTATTTCAGGGAACCTTTATTGCATAATGTCACATTTATTTATTTCCAATGAGGGGGCGTGGCTATCTCACAGCCTCAGCCTAAAAGCAACTATTTCCTGATGTTGCAACTTGCAGAGCGCTGAAACTTTTGTGATTTCCTGGATGCAGTTGCCTGTCAGACATCTTATTTTACTACTAACAAAACCTGAGATCAGAAATGTAAAAATCAGTTTCTAAACATTTCGTCACACCGTAGCTCCAAGCTTTCAAAAACTGTCTTTGCTCCTAAATGACATGACTACAATATATGTTTTACAACAAAGATAAAAGTCACAAAATCTCCTGAAAGACGCCTGCACAGTAAGTATTTGCAGGGGCGGGGAGGTGAACGTGCCTGGACCTGTAGCTTATTATCATGTCACCACGGTGGATCAGGTGTGTGTTAATGTGTAACGTCTCTTGTTGTGTGTGTGTGTGTGTGTGTGTGTGTGTGTGTGTGTGTGTGTGTGTGTGATTACAGGATGTACATCATGATCCTGAGGACTCAGTGGGCGATGACGACCAGATGCCTGCCATCACCGTAAGTCCTCCGCCTCCTGTTCTTAGTTCTCATGTTCACATCAAACAGAGACGATGCTCCAGACTGTGTTTGGAGCTTTTTGTTAGTCTTGCCTGACTTTTTTTTTTTTTTTTTTAATGTAAACACAGCGAGCACGGTTTGTACTGACAACAGCGTAACACTGTGAACCCTGAAAGCTGTCTGTGTCTGTGTGTCTGTCCGCTACTATCACGCAGCCATGAGTTGGACTGGCTGCTAATGACAAAGTAAACAGCCCTGATGGCCATTTGTACACTCACACATGTGCAACCTTGTGTTCTCACGCTTTCACACAAGGCTCACTATTGCTCTTAGATGAATATCCACTGTGTTTGAGAGAGAGAAAAATGCCGCCTACTCCTGCAGGATAATTGCTGGTATCAAAGTGGAAGCTTAGTGTGGCTCACTATTAAAGTCATGAGTCATCTGAAAGCAGAAAAATAAAATAAAAAATCCTCCCTCAGATTCCTCCGCTCTGCCCGAAATCATCATTTATTTGTGATGTGCTATTTGGGGATTAGATGTTGTTGTTTACTCTTTTGGTAAACACGCTTTCCCTCGAGATGCATCACACACGTGTTATTCTTCAGCCTTTTCCTGTGGCCCACTTTCAAATGTACAACACACACTTTATTTTCATATTTCATATTGCATTAGTTTCACAAAGTATACTGAAAAAAAGTACATGGTCAGGATGGACACTAGCAAACTCACTGATGTAAAAATGTGACATTATTTTGTACGCTTGTATCTCTGGCGTTTGCTAAAGATGCTTTAATGAACAGATAAACAAACCAACTACAGTACATTTATGTGGTTAGAAAAAAACATGTACACGTCATTGCATTGAGTTCTTAACAGGACTAACATGACAGTCATTAAAGAAGGCAGATATTAAAGTGTGTGTGTGTGTGTGTGCGGGGGGGGGCAGGGCAGGCTAGGGCAGCTGCAAGCATCGATTTTTAAATGCAGAGGAGATGGCTTAGATCTACTGTCTGAGAAAGAGCTGAGCACTCATTACCTCACTCTTCAGAGTCTGCAGCACACACACACACACACACACACACACACACACACACACACACACACACACACACACACACACCCCTGACATATATATATACACACACAACCTCTGAGGCAAGGATCTAGATGAGAAACCGTTATGAACGTCACATTGTGTGTGTGTGTGAGGATGAATATATTACAAAGTAGTTAATGAGTGAGTTTGACTTTTCCACTGGCTCAACTGAGTGTGAAAGTGTGTGTGTGTGTGTGTGTGTGTGTGTGTGTGTGTGTGTGTGTGTGTGTGTGTGTGTGTGTGTGTGTGTGTGTGTGTGTGTGTGTGTGTGTGTGTGTGTGTGTGTGTGTGTGTGTGTGTGTGTGTGTGCGCGTTGTCTCAGGTTAAATTGGTGTAATGAGGCAGCTTTCTCTCTGTGTCACGCTGCCGGGACTACTTCTGTCCACGTGTTGTCCCTCATTGACGCAGTACATTGTTAGTTCTAGCAGCCAATCAAATGTGAAGATTTGACCTTTTTTCTTTGGCGTTCAAAATGAATCGCTAATTATTTTGATAATCGATTAATGTTAGAAAACAATACTGCAGTTTTTCAGTCAACTATAGAGCAACTCAGGGTCCAGACCTTTTCTCAAACTGCTGGTTAACTTCTCCAGTTTCCCTCGTTCGTGTGTTGAGCGCCAGCTGGAGAATGAAGCTGCGACCCTGGGAGCAGGGAAATCTATCCAGAGGATCTTATTTTATTAATTAAACTATCTATCTGATAATTGGAGGCAGCGTATGGATTCTCGTAACGCACGCAGGACAACAATATATTACCGCATTGATATCTTTTCCCACCCCTAGTGCAGATTAATCAATAATAAAAATATACATTTTTGTTGCCCTACACTAAATGTATCTAAATTAGTTCATCCTCATTTCAACATTAATCTAACCATCACTTTAAAATGTCCTCTCTCTCAGTTTGTTCCAGTCTACTTGAAACGCAGGTATACGCCATATACCCACTAGGAAAGGTCAAGCATTTCCATATAGCCACTTACAAAATGTAATGTTTTCAGTCATACATTTCTCACTCAATCCTTATCACACACACACACACACACACACACACACACACACACACACACACACACACACACACACACACACACACACACACACACACACACACACACTCACAGAGACGTCACCTACACCATAGCACAGTCCCAATCGAGTCTGATGCTCATTGTGTAACACACATCATTGCTAATTCGGATATGTCAGAAAGATTGCAACACACTCACTTCACTTTAAATACTGACTTCACAGCTCACTGTTGAGAAAGTAACACACACACACACACACACACACACACACACACACACACACTCTGATGCCCCCAGCGGGGTATAAAATGCTTTCCAGACAGCGTTATGAACATCACTGGTCTCTGAGGGACCAACTAACATCTGCTGCCATCTGCTGCTGCTCAGCTGTGTGTGTGTGTGTGTGTGTGTGTGTGTGTGTGTGTGTGTGTGTGTGTGTGTGTGTGTGTGTGTGGCAGACACAGGTTCATACTAATGATGAGGTCACTCCTTCACTGTGGGAGAGTCTGACACCGACCGCCCAATTCTAACTGCGAGTTGTTGTTGTGCAATTTTTATTTTCCGTTTTTGTGTGTTGTAAATTTTGTCGTTCATTGCATAAGTTTTCAGTTTGGCTTTAGATGGTTTATCGTACTCTATCTCTGAATTTGTGCAGCTATTTAGCCTAATATGCCCAGTTTGGAGTTTAAAAACATCCACTGAGAATAGACCAAACCAGAACGAGTGAGCAGTATTTTGATGACGACATGACAAACCTCCACACTATTAAGACTAAATGTTGCAGATTTAAAATAATTCATACCTTTGGCCTCAAATTCAATCTGAATCTGATTTTGGTGGATCATTTAGGAGGAAATTAATGAGCTCTAAAGGCTACAAATAATTAATATTTTTCATTATATTTATTAAATGATTAAAATGCCTTCTGTAAAATCTGGTGTTGCTTTTAAATTGGGGTTTTAACCATCCTGTTTGACCCCTTTTAAAAAAGGTCTATCTGAAATATGAGTTTCTTTTTAACCAAATTACCAGAAAACATGGATAAACGATCTTTATAAATACAACTGATCACTTTCATTCCTCTGATCTTAACTATTAGTCAAAATAATTCATAATTTCTGCTTTTTTAACTCAAATATTAAGTATAATTCTATATAAATGAGGGTTATTGACCATGACTTCCAAATAGTAGTGTAAAACTAAAAAAAATCTGAAAAAGGGACAGAAAAGACAAATCTTTAAACGTTTTTGTCCCGGGAGGACAACACAAGGGTTAAACCCGACAAATGTCTTCAAACCAGAGCTGGAACTAACAATTGGTTCCATTATTTATAGATTCTTCCATTATTTTCTGAATTAGTGCATTACTTGTTTGGTCTAAAATGTGGATCAGTGTATCCCAAAAGTCCAAGAGGACGTCCTCACATTCAGTTTACTGTCACAGAGGAGAGAAGAAACTAGAAGATATTCACATTCAACAAGCTGGAATCTGAGAAGTTTGACTTATCTTTACAAAAAATGATTTAAATTGAGTTGCCGATTAATGAAATAGTTGACTACCAGTTGATTAATCTTTGCATCTCAATCTCAAACATTCAGTTTTCAATGACACAAAACAGACTTTCGGCTTGTTTTAATTTATAATGACATATTATTCTTTCAATCAGCAAAGGCTACATAATCAGTGATTAAACCCTCATCTTGTAACCACATTGATACCAAGGTTAGATGCATCAGGACTTCCCCTTGTAATTAATTAACTAATTATTATCAAGATTTAGTGAACATCGGTTACGTTTTTCCAGGTTAAGAAAATAACATGTCAAAGCAGCAGAGCCATGGGTAATGAGCTCAGGTGTAAGTTGTTGTGATGGGTTTGAGCCCGACTGAGCAGTTTGTAAAACATCAGGACGAGCTGAACATCTGGAGGAAACGCCAGTCCAGTTTTCTGGTCAACCTGAAAAAGTCTGGGAGCAAAGAAAAGATAGAAGAAGAAGAAAAAATAACAAGACATTTTACGTTGGAGAGACTGAGTCCCTATGTTAATGTCCAAAAATGTTTCTGTTAATTCAATTCACTCTGTTAAAGTGTCAATTTGTTTATGTTGATTAATATTATCATATTGTTCATATTATCAGAACATAGCTAAAAACGTAGATGTTTTGGTCAGATAATTAATTAATCAGTTAAACTATAGGTC
The DNA here is from genome assembly GCA_026937815.1 of Etheostoma perlongum. Classification (NCBI taxonomy): domain Eukaryota; kingdom Metazoa; phylum Chordata; class Actinopteri; order Perciformes; family Percidae; genus Etheostoma; species Etheostoma perlongum. The sequence goes on along the minus strand of CM049392.1, from coordinate 24,095,276 downwards.
GAGTTTGGTAAAAACAGCTGCAACTTTTTTACTTAAAACCTTCGACATGCAGAGGCTTGTGTTAGCCCAAGCTGGCTAATGCAATATGAAGGTCAGGTACACACACACACACACACACACAATAACACACAATAACACACAATAATGAAGTCCGACACAACATGTGGACCCTCATTTCCCGTTTGACAGATTACTAAAGGAAGACTAAATTATTCAATATTCCCCAAAGAAAAAGACGGTTTATTACATATGTGAGAATGAAATGAATTTTATTCTTAGAGAAGCAATTTTTCATTCAGATTTAAAAAAAAATGTGTGTGTGTGTGTGTGTGTGTGTGTGTGCGCACATACGTAGCGCTTGCTGACAGATGGTGTTTAATCTTCTTCGGCCATCTGGACTGACTTTCTCTGGCGTCTTTTAACGCCCACACACACAAACACATGGCATACTACTCACTATTCAACATGCTCAGGTGTGTTTGTTTTGTGTGTGTGTGTGTGTGTGTGTGTGTGTGTGTGTGTGTGTAAGGAATTAAATAGACTGAACAACTCATGTACTTGAGGTTTAAAAGGTTTTGAAACCTCTGAACCTGGAGCAAGTGTGTGTGTGTGTTGTGTGTGTGTGTGTGTGTGTGTGTGTGTGTGTGTGTGTGTGTGTGTGTGTTAATGTCTAGAGTCAGACAAGGCCAGGAAAACAAAAAGAGTCAGTTTGGGACATTTTGTAAAAGGAACTATTTTAGTGTTTGGGTTCGGCACTTAGTGGCTATTTGTCTGCATCTGTGGTCATCTTCTCTCTCTCTCTCTGTGTGTGTGTGTGTGTGTGTGTGTGTGTTTGAGAGGGATGGAGGAAAGTGTGTGCGCGCAGGCCCAAATACCTAAAATGGAAACCACCGCCCCACCCACGCTGCTAGAGTGAATATTGATGGGATAAGAGAGAGAGAGAAAGAGAGAGAGAAACAGTATTGATTGATAGGAAGAGGCATAGCGAGGGAGGTTAAAGTGTGTGTGTGTGTGTGTGTGTGTGTGTGTGTGTGTGTGTGTGTGTGTGCGTGCATTAGAGAGAGGAGGCAGATAATAAGCGAGAAAGAAGAACGAACCATTTCCGTGCTCTCCCAGTTTAGTTTCTGTCACGATCAGCCGACACATTCCTCTGTGGTAATGGGCTGTGTGTGTGTGTGTGTGTGTGTGTGTGTGTGTGTGTGTGTGTGTGTGTGTGTGTGTGTGTGTGTGTGTGTGTGTGTGTGTGTGTGTGTGTGTGCGCAAGCACACACGCGTGCTCTAGACCTCCGTGTCTCTGTTGTGAATGAGGCATTGTGGGTATTGTCATTGTGAGGTCATGGGGTGATGATGTAATCTGTGTAACCCGGCGCCGCTGTTCCTGAACGCATCTCTCTCTTTCTCCAGGAACAAACCATATAGAGTGCAACACGTACACACACACACACACACACACACACACACACACACACACACACACACACACAAATTACAAACTGATATACATTACATTACATTGGATAAAAGACTATATAAGATATAACTAACTCTAACTGTAAGTAGTAGTTTCCACTAATAAAATCCCAACTTTTAGTATAAAAAGCAAATTTCTTTCAAAAGGCCAAAACAACTTCATAAATCTTTATATTTTCAAAGAAATGGAGCTGAAATGTGAAGCGTATGCTAATGAGAGAAAGAAGGAGAGAAGGATAGAGGAAACCCTCCCTTACTCAGATGTCTACCTGACCCAGGCTGGAATTTGACAAGGAGACTCGACTCTTAAAGCCAGACGCTCCCTGGTCCTCCTCCTCCTCTCAGGATCTGCACTCCCACTCCCTGCCCTCTGATCTTGACCTTTTTTAGCTTCCTTTCCTCTTGTTTCCTCTTCTTATCCTCCCCTGCTTTTATTTTCTCCCTTTGTTTCTCCTCCCGTTTCTCCTCTCTTCTCATTTGCTTTGACTTCCTCTTTTTCTTTCTCTACTCTTCTTGTCTCCTCTACTCTCCACTCTTTTATTTTCTTTCCTACCTCTTCTCTCTGTTTTCATACCGTTCCTTCCCTTTGTTCTTCATCCTTTCTCTCCTCTTTCCTTTCCTTTTCTCTTTCCATCCTTCATCTTTTCTAACTCTCCTCTCTCCTTTCCTCTTCATCTTTTCCTCTCCTGTGTATTTTCTCCTTTCGTGGCCATTTCCGCTCCTCTTTCCTTCCCTCTTCTCTCCTTTTAGTTCCAGTCATCTCTTTTCCTCTTCTCTGGGATCTGCAGACATTTTGTTTTGTTTAATTATGATAATCTTCATCACATATTGCAAGTGTTTTCTGTTGATTACACAGATGATGCGTTAACAGACCTGTGGGAAATCGCAGCACCACGGCCCCCTTCTCATATTATATGATGCTTCACACAAACGCACAACAGAATAAGTTCAGTTAATGATTTAAAGTGTGTCATGTGACTTCCTGTGCATCCCCTGCAGTGACTTAGCTTGTTTGGGGTTCAAGGACAGATGTGTGTCTTCCTGTGCAGATGTTGTTGCCAGGGGAACAATGACAGGACATGCTTTAATCGCCACGGTGAACAGCTTGTGTGTGTGTGTGTGTGTGTGTGTGTGTGTGTGTGTGTGTGTGTGTGTGTGTGTGTGTGTGTGTGTGTGTGTGTGTGTGTGTGTGTGTGTGTGTGTGTGTGTGTGTGTGTGTGTGTGTGTGTGTGTCCGTCCCTCTGCGCCGTGTGCAACAATAAGTCTGACAGTGAATCAGTTTGTGACGCCGCTGTGACAGGAAAGGAGCGCGATGAAGACGCTTTTATTACACATTTTGAACAGGCAGTTTCAGGTACAGTTTAAACACACACACACACACACACACACACACACACACACACAGTGTTATTACAGATTGTTGTTTGCAGGCTGTTAGTGTTTGTTTCATTGGTTTTGGATACACCCCCACTCCTTGGCATTCTCATAGTCTCTATCTGTTTAGTGTGTGTGTGTGTGTGTGTGTGTGTGTGTGTGTGGTGTGGGTGTGTGTGTGTGTGTGTGTGTGTGTGTGTGTGTGTGTGTGTGTGATATAGTGAACCCTGGGGGACTAAACACTCACAGACTTAATTATCTCAGGTGCTAAGTGAGTGTGTGAGGCCACATGGGCTCAGATAGGTAATAGGTAAGTATGATAGGTAATGGGATTGGGACAGCACTTCACGAGATCACGCGTTACCTTGGCAACGTTTAATAACCATGTTGTGACTGACACTTGCCGGTTTGGGTATTTCCACTCTGCCAAGGCCCAGGAGACGGCTGCCTGATTCCACATGTGTTCAAACCCTTGTTTAACAAGCCGGACAACAGGTCTGCTCCGCTCCGTCGCCGTGTGGCGGGCTGTTGTTTACCTTTGTAATTTCCCTATGGTTTCGCTTTGAATTGTGGGTAATTCCCTTTTGGTGAAGTCTCCATTGATGCAGAGTCACGGAAAGGGCTCGGTAAGTGTGTACTCGCACCCTCACGCCCCGGTCCGTGAGTCCGGACTTTGGGATTGCGCCTCCCTCTTCCTGATCTGAGAGGCTCGATTGGCAACAGATGAAGTGCTTTGATGTCCTTTAATTAGGGGGAAGGAGGGAGGAGGAGGAGAGAGAGAGAGAGAGAGAGAGAGAGAGAGAGAGAGAGAGAGACGAGCACACAAACAGTGGCTCTACTGTCCAACGGATCACAGCGACGCCCTCCAATGTGTTGTTTTGGCCACAACTCCGATGTTCAGTTTCCTGTCACAGAGGACAGAATAAACTAGAAAATATTCACATTTAAGAAGCTGGAATCAGAGATACTTACCTTCTTTTCATAAGAAGAAAAATCAGCTGTTTCTGCACTGTCAAAAAAAAAAAGACCAACCAGGACCATTAAGGAACAAAAGCTTGTCCCTGGGGTGGTACCCAATATGCCCAATCTGGCTTTTGGTCTGGACCGAGTCCAGGTGTCTTTATTATGTTGATAATAATATTGGAGGGAAAGGGAAACCCAAAATGATTGTCTTGATACTGTCATGCATAAGACCTTTATTCTGTCCTGGACTCGGTCTTGACTCGGACTCGAACCTCTTTGGACTCTGTCTTGACTTGGACTCCACTAGTCCTGGTCTTGGACTCGACTAAGGTGGTCTTGACTACAGCCCTGCCTGTTTGTACCTTCTAAGGGACAATAATGTACCTTAAAGGTACAAATATGTACCCTACACCTCAGAAAGTACACACTGTACAACGGAAGGTGCAGAAATGTACCTTCAAGATACATTTTTGTACTTTTAAGGGAACATTTGCTAAGTTTGTACCTTAGGGAACAAAAAGGGACCTGTATTGTACCTCTTTTTTTGACAGTGTGTTCTTTACATTTTGAAATAAACACTTTCATATCTAATTAATTGATGCATTTTTGCAGCTCTAATAACAACGGAATATACATAACATATACTGCATATATTCCATAATTATGTAACGCTGTGAAAGGAGTCATTCTGCATAACTAGTACTTTTACTTTTGATACTTTATGTTCATTTTGTTAACTCTTTTTCTTTAAATGAAGTCATTTTATACTGTGATCTGTGTAAAAATGTGAGTACTTCTTCCACCCCTGTAAAACTCAGACCTCTTTGTTGTTGCATTTGGGGACAAAACATGAAAGTGAAATGCCAGAATTGTCCAGAACTGAGCTCAAATCTGCTGTAAACGGCTGCATGTTTCATCAGGAATAACCTTTAGAACTCACTGTTCATCAGCACAACCGCACAATGTTGTGCGTACGTGACTGGATAAATAGATATTTGCTAATACATCTTTTATCCTGATGATTCAAACGGGAGAGTTTCATGTCATGACCCACCTTGAAGCCGAGAAGTCCTCCAACTGTCAGTCACGCCTAAATAAATCCTCCCTCTTCACCTAATTTATAGAGCTATTTATACATTTATCATCACCGATTTCCTGAATCCATTTGATTCCGATTCACAAGGTTTTTGATTCAATTTCCAAATCTATAACAATTCGATAAGGGATATTTTAGATTCAAAACCAGTTTCCTTGGATATGAAAGAGATTCTACAATTGTATAAAGGAACTACACAATCTACAGTTAGTAAGTGTTTTTATTTTTATTTTTGTATGATTTATTTGTGGGATTTTGAACATAACAGACACACATTACACCTCATCCATTAGAATGAAACTAATACAAATCATAATAATACAATAATACAATCTGTGGCACTAGGTACTAACAACAAAGAGACGATTTACACCCAATTCCCACCCCCCCACCCTCCCCTACAAAGAGATATCATTGAGATGAAATAAGGTAAAATGGGTTTTGATCCAGGTAATGGTGGTAGTGGTAGTCGGTGAGTATTGAGTGGCATTTCATTCACATATCTCAAGGTGTCTGGCAGTTTTTCCCTGGCCAAAATGTAGCCGAACTTTGGAGCGTTTTTTAACCTCCTTTCCAACAAGCTAGCATGGCATAGTTGGTACAAATGGATTCCTTAGATGGTTTAGTGTTATATGATACAGACGGATGGATTCTGAATTTTTAAAATTTATATCAGATCATTCAAATAGAAATCTATTTGAATCAAAAACTCGAATTTTGTAAACCCAGCCCTACTATTTTATCTCAATCGTCCTCTCTGTGCACTTCTTGGTAGATCAGTTAACAGCATAATGAACACATACACCTGTGTGTGTGTGTGTGTGTGTGTGTGTGTGTGTGTGTGTGTGTGTGTGTGTGCACAGCTGTGATTGAGGTTCTTGTCTTGGCAGCTCTTGAATAAATGATGATGTCCTCCCTCTGCTCCTCCTCATCTATACTTAATGTTCTCTCTCTCTCTCTGTACTATAAAGTTCGGCCTCTGCTCTAAATCACATCCGCCTCTCTTCCGCGTCTCCTCTCCATTACTTATCCTCCTACATCTTTCTTCTCCATGTCTCTTTTTGGTTTGTTAAATGTTTCTCTCTCTAATTTCTTTTTTTTATATGATTCAGATTTCCATCCAGCTTACACCTACAGTACATAAAAAAACAATGCACTGGATATAGTATGTAGAGTCCAAAACACCAAAATGTAGATTAAAAAACCAACACGTCTGGTCATTCATCCTTCATGACAGTATCACAAAAGAGATGACTTTTTATTGTTGAATTTGAGGTAATCGTTGTCTATCACAGGACTACATTTCCCAGAGCAACCATGTGACTTTTTATTTCTTTTGGATTTTCTGTTGATGCTGTTTGAGTTTCTGTAGATGGAGCTCTTTTCTTTTTCTTCAGTCGGCTGTCTCTGTTTAAAGAAACTAGCTGTGTGTGTGTGTGTGTGTGTGTGTGTGTGTGTGTGTCTAATCTTTATCTTGTGTGTGTGTGTGGAGAGTTCAAAATGTTAAACCAATGATTTTTAATACTTTTTATAAAAATTGTTTTATTGCTGAAGCAACTCTCTGATCTATGGCAGGTGATTGTTAGGTGTGTGTGTGTGTGTGTGTGTGTGTGTGTGTGTGTGTGTGTGTGTGTGTGTGTGTGTGTGTCGGGGATGGGGTTATTTGAGCCTCCGGCAAAGCCAGCGGATGTACACTTTATGCCTCTAACCTGACAAATCCCAAGCGCGTGTGTGCATATTGCGTGTGTGCAGTAACCATCCGGCCTGTTAATTTCATTGCATAACAGGCTTGGAGGGGGGGCAGGGGGAGAGGGGGGGAGAGGGGGGTCAGGGGGGGCATCCCGCTCGCTCGCTCAGTGTGTGATAGCTGCTGCCATGGAAAACACATGACATAACATAACAAACACATACACACATTTACATTGATATTGACATTTGGCGTTTAGTTTACCCACAATGGAGAAAAAGGTTTAAGGTTAGAAACCAGCAGTTTGTTAAAATCTCACTCTCACACACACACACACACACACGCACACACACACACACACACACACACACACACACACACACACACACGCACACTGACAGAGAAACTTAAGGGATAAGAATACATAAGAACAGGCTGGTTGTTATTATATCCAAAGTCCCACTTGCATCTATTTTTATTAGCAGAGTTAATAAGGGATATGCAAGTGATGCTGGAAATGTGGTGTCACCTTTCTCTCATTTCCTGTCTCTCTGTCTCACACGCTCTCTCGCTCACACACACACACACACACACACACACACACACACACACACACACACACACACACACACAAAAACTCAGTCACAGCCAAGTACTTTTTCCTTTTTCACCCCTAGCTAACACTTAGCTATGTTGACTTGACATGCTGCTTTGAGTGATACTAAGCCTCTAAAAACATTATAAAGCTAGGAAACCGTTCATTAACATCCAGCAGTCACAGAGCAGCATTAGCTGCTAAATGCTCCACTATGTTCTCTAGGTAATGTACAGAGAGTTTATCAGAGCTTGTTTTCTGAGAACAGAGACTGAAAATGTGCCGTAAAACAAAAACTACGAGTTGAAAGACAAGAAAACGCTCAGTAGAGCTGCTGTGTTTATTATTTATGTGCCTTTTACCTCTGCGAGTGTCGGGCTTTAACACATAGATTCCACAAAAATGTGATGCTCTTTGTATTTTTCAACGTGTGTGTGTGTGTGTGTGTGTGTGTGTAAACCAGTAAGCTCAGGGAAGGTGATAACAGGTGGAGGTAATCCACGAAATGTCAGGCATCCGGTCAATGGTCCAAACGGGCATTGTGTACATTGTGTTTGTGTGTGAGGGGGTTGTGACAGGTGGTCTGCGTCCCCTTTGTGTCGGTGCTGGACTCTTCCAGTTTGTCAGCTGTGGGATTTTGGGGATATTTCATTTGCGTCACTGTGTGTCATGTGTGCGTCAGCTTGTGTTTGTCGTTTTTATCTATGTTCATTATGTCTGCATCACTGTGGGTCTTTGTGGATTTGGTTGTTTCAGGGATAGAAAGCAGAATTATCACTCATTCATGTTGTTTTATTTTGGAAAAATCCTTTTCATGTGCATCTTTTTTTCCTTTCTTTTTTGTGCTTCTTTTATAACTTCATAAAGCCTTTCAGTCTTGTGTAAAACTTGTAATTGCATTGTTGCTAAAAGCTGCGATAAGCTTCCCTTAAACAAGCAACTATTTTACATTTAGTGTCAGAGCTAGGATATTATAATCAAATATTTTTCCAATGTTTTATCTGTCACGACATTGCAAATGTACACAGAATCACATTTACAATGTGATGTTTAGTGCAGTTGACTATGTTGCATTGCAATTTGCATTACATTACTGCATTACACACACACACACACACACACACACACACACACACACACACACACCACAACTATGATTAGCTTGAAAATCTGTATTCTTTTATCAAAACAATTTTGCAGTATGATAACAAAATTTGTTCTAATCATAATACACTTCCACTTAAAGATGAGAATCATTCATGTTAAGTAGGTTGAGGTTTTAAGCCTTAGAGATCGTTGTTTACATGATCCTGTTTAAATTTTAAGTTTTAATTTCAAATAAAAACCATAACCGCTAAAGCATTCATTGTTTTCGCGTCATTACGTTTTACGCTCGTGATGACCATGGGACCCCGTTTAGATGAAACCATCAAAACGGCTTTACACTTCACTTGGAAAAATGAGCATGTCTCAAAATAAGAGTTCAAATAACTTCTGGAGCGTTAAGAAATATGTTCATGTTTCTGCATTTAGAAATCCTTTTTTTATTAGTTATCATGGCTTATTGACTCTGACTCACATAACCTTTTAGCTTAGGTTGTACGGATTTTAGGGATATTAAACATTTGAAGATACTCCAAGAAATGACTGGAGAAAATGGAGAACAACATGCTCTAGTTATTGGCATGTCTTTAAACCAATCACAGTCGTCTCGTCAAAATATAGGCTTGGAAGGAACTTGTTTTGGTGGAATGTGTACGTTTAAAACTTGTTTTAGTCGTGCAGCAGACAGGTAGTCTAGCTAGCTGTCTGGATTTACCCTGCAGAGATCTGAGGACCAGGTAACCATAGTCCTCAGATTGGACAGATAGTCTAGCTAGCTGTCTGGATTTACCCTGCAGAGATCTGAGGACCAGGTAACCATAGTCCTCAGATTGGACAGATAGTCTAGCTAGCTGTCTGGATTTACCCTGCAGAGACCTGAGGACCAGGTAACCATAGTCCTCAGATTGGACAGATAGTCTAGCTAGCTGTCTGGATTTACCCTGCAGAGATCTGAGGACCAGGTAACCATAGTCCTCAGATTGGACAGATAGTCTAGCTAGCTGTCTGGATTTACCCTGCAGAGACCTGAGGACCAGGTAACCATAGTCCTCCGATTGGACAGATAGTCTAGCTAGCTGTCTGGATTTACCCTGCAGAGATCTGAGGACCAGGTAACCATAGTCCTCAGATTGGACAGATAGTCTAGCTAGCTGTCTGGATTAACCCTGCAGAGATCTGAGGACCAGGTAACCATAGTCCTCAGATTGGACAGATAGTCTAGCTAGCTGTCTGGATTTACCCTGCAGAGATCTGAGGACCAGGTAACCATAGTCCTCAGATTGGACAGATAGTCTAGCTAGCTGTCTGGATTAACCCTGCAGAGATCTGAGGACCAGGTAACCATAGTCCTCAGATTGGACAGATAGTCTAGCTAGCTGTCTGGATTTACCCTGCAGAGATCTGAGGACCAGGTAACCATAGTCCTCATTGGACAGATTTTAAATTTACTAACATCTGAAGACCAGGTAACCATAATCCTCATGATCCACCGGAGGTTAGAACGCCAACACAAAGGAAGCCCAAGGCAACAGGTATCCGGCCTAACTGAGTGAAATCCGGCAGACTTTCAAGTGGAACATTGTGGATATATATCACTAGATTTTAAAGTAAATGCAAGTCATAACATGATATCAACAGATCCAAACAGGAACCTTATCTCAAGTGACAACACGTTTATGTATTTGTGAAATAGATACGCTACTTCCAAACATTTGTGTGTGGTGTCAGTGAGGGCAGTTTGGGGATTCCCGTTACCTATTCCCTCGATCCCCTGAAACGCTGACGTGTCCTAAGATATTCACCATGAAACAGACACTGCTGCAGGGTTTTTCCTGACTCAGACTGGGCCTTTTGGATGGGGCGGGGTACACAAGACTGCATGACTGCAAGCATGCGGTTGTTTAGTAAATTATTATTAAACACATTCAAAGAGGATTTGAATTCATTTTGGTGTTGGTGATTTTCCTTTGGGGGCTGGCTTTAACCTCTTTGCAGGAATAACCTTGTACTGTACTGGTTTGGACTGGTTGTTGTGGACAAAATCCAGCGTTGGAAGAAGTATTCAGATCCTTTACTTAAGTAAAAGTAGAAAGACCATAATCTAAAATTACTTAATTAAAAGTAAAAGTCCTACATTCGAAATGTAAACTTATGTAAAATCACAAAAGATTAATTCATAAAATTACATTTAAATAAAGGTATGTATAGTATCTGATTGTGCAGCCCTAGTTTTCATATAGTATACTGATGTAATATTAATTATAATAAGATGAGGTACACGTTATCGATCCCCAGCGGGACAATTCAGTCAGTTGACAGATTGGGACTCAGATTCTTTCATATGACCGACATTTGCATGTTGAATGTTGAAAACTTTGAGTGAGTAAGTGTGAAAATAGAAGTGGGAGTTCTCCTCCTCGTGGTATTTAGTCATTGGTCAGCGGGTCATGTGACTGTGGAGTGAACGGGGATCTCCAGGACACCTGATGGAAACACTGGGTGGAAGGTTACAGCTGCATGTTAGCGGAGAAGGGAGGAGTGTGTGTGTGTGTGTGGGGGGGGGGGATCCCGCTTCCCATCCCAATTTGGATCAGTGGCCCTATCTCTCCCCTCTCTTTCCTCTGGGTAAGTGGGTATCCCCTCACTGACTCACACTTGTTTGCCTGTCCCAGTCCGAGGCATTCGCTGTCACAGTGTCGCTCCAACAACTCCAAGCTCCTTAAGTTCCTCAAGTTCACTTAGTGATGACACGCCGCACGGTGGAGGCTGAGCCGGCAAAGTGTGTGTGCGCCGTCAGCGGCCTCGTCAGGGCGCTGAGGAGCCGGCTGAAGGCGCTCCGCCACCTTCTGATGCTCGCCGGGACAGACGGCAGCCACCAGCAGCCGGCCCAGACTTTTGAGAGCGGCCGCTGGGAGCAAACTAGAAAAAATGGGGGGACAGTAATAGGATGTTATGGACCAGAGCACTCCAGTATGGAGAGAGTGAGTACTGTGGGTAGTTTTGAGTGTGTGTGAGTGAAGCTGCTCGGGTAGTTTTGTTTGGGCTTGTGCGTCTTATCAGTGTCACTCTACAAGTCAGAAAACCACAGATTAGCATTCCTGAAATGTAAACAAAATATATTTATCTTTTGTTGACTTAAAGCAGTCACTCCAACTGGTTTTACTGGCAGCCACAAATCCGAGATAATGGGGTAGATATGTTGAGAGTTTCGAGCCTGTTCTGTCTAACATGAATGATGCAATGGTGGAGGAAGCATTCAGATCCTTTAATTGAGTAAAAGTACTAATACCACACTATAAAAAATAGGGCTGCCCCTCTTAGTCGATTAATCGGCGGCGTTGGTCTTAGTCAACTAAGATTTCTTTGGAATAGTCCTGTTTTATGCCTTTTTATGCTGAATGACTACTGGGATTTAGTTATAGTGCATTTACTTCTGAAACCAGAAACCAGAACTAGGAATCACGTCACACAGTTACAAGTTAAATGCGTTGCATTTACAAGTCAGATTTTTTCATTGTGGGGTTAACTCTAGCCAGGTTAGCAATACCCGTAGTCAATGACGCATCACGCCTGATTTTTGTGCATACAAACAGCGTAACAACATGTTGGACAGGCCTGTGTGCAAAAATCTTTTTAAGGATTTGTTTTGGGGCATTTCCACCTTTAAGTAATAGGACAGCCTAGACATGGAATGGGAGGGAGAGGGGGAAGACATGCAGGTCGGAGTCAAACCCTGGGCCTCTGTGCTGAGGAGCAAACCTGGGCGCCCCCTGTGCAAAAAATGTAATCTGTAAAGGAACTAAAGCTGTCGGATGAATGAAGTGGAGTAAGTGTAGAAGTTAAAAGTATAAAGTTGCATAAAAAGACAAAACTCAAGTAAAGTAAAAGTACCTCACATTTGTATTTAAGTACAGTACTTGAGTAAATGTACTTAGTTGATTTTCTTAGTTCTGGTATCTGGTCAGGAAGCATCAAAAAGGAACTGTTTGAGTTGGATGTTTTTATGTCTGTGAGTCAGCTGTAACCAGATGGCACACAGACAGAAAATTGACCTTTTTATTCAGAAACATTTTTCATACGTTTATTTTGGGGGGATTCTTTTTTACAGATCTGTGGACTGCATAGGAATCATAGCAAAGTACAGCAAACATTCTGCAAAGTGACAAAACAGGAATATTGCGTAATGTGTGTGTGTGTGTGTGTGTGTGTGTGTGTGTGTGTGTGTGTGTGTGGTTTTATGTTACCACTACCATCATCCTCTCTAACACTGACGTGTCCTAAGATATGCATCGTTAATCAGGCGCTACTGTTCTGGATTTGACGGGTTGACAAAATCCAGTATTTAAATCCTCAAATCATGCTCAGTAAAAGTAGAAATACTACAGTCTAAAAGTACCTAACACGTTGGAAGATCTAGAGCAGATAATAAATAAATAACACTAACAAAGTAACACTAACAAAGTTTTACAAAACTTGCTAAAGAAGTTCACTAGATAATAGTGTCGCATTGCCAGACCTTCCTCCACAGCGCTGTGGAGGAGGGTCTGGCTAGTCCACACAGCATTCTGGGATGGGAGAAAAATGTGCTCTGGTTTATCGGCATTTCTTTAAACTAGCCAATCACAGTTGTCTTGGGCGGGGCTAAGCGCTGGAGCGTTTCTCTGCAAAATAGCCTCTGGAAGGAAGTTGTTTTGGTGGAACATGTGTATGTTCAGAAGTAGTTTTAGTTGCGCTACAGAAAACTCTGATTGGACAGATAGTCTAGCTAGCTGTCTGTCCAGAGATCTGAGGACCAGGTATTTCAGATTGGACAGATAGCAGAGCTGTCTGGATTTACTGAGGACCAGGTAACCATAGTCCTCAGATTGGACAGATAGTCTAGCTAGCTGTCTGGATTTACCCTGCAGAGATCTGAGGACCAGGTAACCATAGTCCTCAGATTGGACAGATAGTCTAGCTAGCTGTCTGGATTTACCCTGCAGAGATCTGAGGACCAGGTAACCAGAGTCCTCAGATTGGACAGATAGTCTAGCTAGCTGTCTGGATTTACCCTGCAGAGACCTGAGGACCAGGTAACCATAGTCCTCAGAAATCAGCCGCAGGTTAGAGCGCCAACACAGAGACAGAGGACGGGGACGGACATCCGGCCGAAAATGACCTGAATAACCTGAATTATCCCGTAAATGAAACGGCGTCGATGTAGACTAACTGGAGACTAAATACAACCATTAGATCTGAGGAAAGTCATAGTTTTGATGCTCACATTGATTCCACTTTCAATCAGCGTAGTGGTGCCCAAATCGTCTTGGGTGCTGCGCTTTAGCCTTATAATGGTTGGGAAACCCCTGGTCTAAAAGTACTCCATTACAAGTAATAGTCCTGCATGTACTTAGAGTACTCATGAGCAGCTGAGAGTTTTAGAAATACTTCACAATTAGTAAATCTCCCTGCAGTCAGGTACTCGTGTAGATTCCTCTGTCCGACCAGCAGTTAAGAAACGTGTGCAGAGTTAATGATAATTTAATTTGATGTCTGTAATGTGTCCGATGGGGAGGTCTGCTGCTGTGTGTAACAACCTAACTCTGATTCCCTCTGCTCACGAGGCCTCTTAATTAGTCTTGATGGCGGACAGACGATGCGGCGTGTTGCAGGGCTGCTGTGCTGCGTCCGCTCCAGCTGTGTTACTGACGGCTCAGTGGAGGCCTCTTAACCTCTCAGTATGCTTGTTTTAGTAACCCAGCAGTCAGTAAAGATATCAGGGTACATTTTTCCCAAAAATGACTGCTACACATTTTATGATGCATTTATTATAAATGTGAACATATTTGGAAAATGTGATGAAATCAATCTAGCTAAAAGCCCAAGGTGGCGTCCTCAAATGTCTTGTTGTGTCCACAACTCAAAAATATTCAGTTTACTGTCACAGAGTGAGTACGCTCATATTCGAGAACATATTCAAGAAGCTGGAATCAGAGGATTTTTAAATTTAATAGTTGACAACTAATCCATGAATCAATTCATCTTTGCAGCTCTAGTTACAGATCACACTCAGCGGTGTGCATTGCTAAAGACAGACGAAGAAAGTCCGACATTAACGTTCAAACTGTCAAATCCGTTTTAGCTAGTTGTCGTGAGGAACTACAGGAGCCAAGTCTTTTGAAAACTGAATAAGAACAGGATAAAATCAAGACATGACATAATGAAAACAGATATAATACAATCATAACCTCCAGTATCAACTACTGTTCCAAAATCAAGAATAAACCTAGAAGCTTAGTTACTTTCCTTGTTATGTTTTTATTTACTGACCAATCCAACGCTCAGACACAGGGTTCAGCATGACAATTTGTCTTAGCTGCATAAGTAGATTAAAATCCTAAATTAACCACCAGTGACGTTGTAGTTGTTTTTTTCTTTTTCGTGTGTGGGATGGAAATTTACTTTATTAATGGGCGGAAGAGTTCAGTTGGAAGCTGTGCATGTGTGTTTGAATGTCTGCAGATTTGAGATGGAAATAAACATTAACAGGTTAGAGAAGTGTGTGTGTGTCTGTGTTATTTTGTGTGTGTGCACGTGTATGCATATGTATGTGTGTATGCATGTGTTAATTGTGTGTGTGTGTACGCGTGTGTGTGTGTGTGGGGGGGGCGGGCGTGTGTATGCATGTGTTATTTTGTGTGTGTGTGTGTGGGGGGCGTGTGCAGGTGTGTGTATGCATGTGTTAAGTGTGTGTGTGTGTACGTACGTGTGTGTGTGTGTGTGTGTGTGTGTGTGTGTACGTACATGTATGTGTGTGTGTGTGTGTGTGTATACGTACATGTATGTGTGTGTGTTTGTACGTACATGTATGTGTGTGTGTACGTGTGTGTGCGTGTGTGTGTGTGTGTACGTACATGTATGTGTGTGTGTGTACGTACATGTGTGTGTGTGTGTGTGTGTGTACGTGTGTGTGTGTGTACGCACATGTATGTGTGTATGTACGTACATGTATGCGTGTGTGTGTGTGTGTACGTACATGCATGTGTGTGTGTGTACATGTGTGTGTGTGTGTGTGTGTGTACATGTATGTGTGTGTGTACATGTGTTTCTGAGCACAGGTGCAGGGCTAGCAGTTTTTATCCGCGTGATTAAGAGGTGCTACATGAGCATCCTGCCGCTTCGGCTCTGATCCTCCATCTGTGGTCTGACTCACGCTCACTAACACACACATGAAAATTCAACATTCCTCATCAACTCCTCATCTTTTCAAACATTTCACACACGCCGTGTTCTCAGACGGTCAGCAGCATCCCAACTCTGTTGTTGCTGTTTGCTCACCAGCGGCTTTGCTCAGCGGCTTCTCCTGATGGAGGAGTCTCATTTACATACGGCGGCTTGATGTTTTATACTCAATGCTGAAGACATGCACAGTGAGGCTATTTTTTGATACTCTTACATTAACAAATATGAACATATTTTCGACAAAACCCAAAGCTCTAAAAGTTGTTTTTAACACAAAAATGCGTACGAGAAGCTTGCCTTGTCTAAAATTGGTCACATTTTGATTTAAATCTAAACTATCTGATCAAAGACGCATTTAACGACATCTTATGCCAGCTTTCAAAACTCAACACATTTAGTCGATTCCACTATATTTTAGAGGGAAATACTGTTCTTTTTAATCCACTACATTTATCTGACAGCTACAGTATCTAGTTAGATTTCAGAGTAAGATTTTCAATTCATTTTTAAACGTTCTAAAGTAGATTAGAAAAAGTAGAAACTCCTCATCCTCAGTGTATTTAGTAGGTACAATTAGTTTTAATTCATAATGCGTTTAATGAAAAGCCATAAGGAAATGTGAGGAGACATCTAGCCCACTGTGATGCAAAAATAATCCAAAATAATGTTAAGATATATATATATATAATGTTATGTTATATAGAACGGCCCCTTTGAGTGTGCTAAATATATAGTGCACTGAAAAGGAGCCATTCTGCAATACATGGACTTTTATTTTTGATGCTTTAAGTAGATTTAGCTGATACTTTTTGACTTTAAAAGGCAGGACTTTTACGTGTAGTATTTTGTATTTTGTAGGTTTTTGTACTTTTACTTCAGTAAAGTATGTGAATATGTAAAACATAAAGCACATATGGCTGCAGCCCTCCCTGCAGTCTGACCTTTTCCCACGAGGAAGGGACGGAGAGAATAAGAAAAAGAGAGGTGCAAACCACAGAGGAGAGGTGAGAACTGTTCAAATAAAGACAGGAAAAGCGAGATAAAGTGGGAGGGATGGAGGGAGGGAGGGATGGAGGGAGGCGTAGATGTCTCTGAGGGAAAGAGAAAGTGGGAGAGAGAGGTAGATACAGACGAAGAGAGGGAGAAAGACAGAGGGAGGGAAGAGTGTTCAGCTGGCGCCGGCTCCATCCTGTAGCCTCGCAGTTAATGCACAGGAGCATGTTAGCGCCACAGAGCTTGATCCGTAGACGGGACTACAGGACCCACAATGCACAGGGACACCCGGCAGCCAGCAGGTCACCCACCTGGGAAGTACAGGTACGGTGGAGAGAGAAGCGATGGAAATAAGAGGAGAACGCTGGACAGAGAATGACAAAGAGAAAGGATGGCTTGGGCAGCGCAGAGCAGAGAGGAGGATGGGATATGTAGTCTGGATGTGTTTACTTGCTTGGTTTATTGCTTTAATATCCAGAGTACACAAAGCAAAAAGCTAGGAAGCTTTGTAAATAGTTTGAAGGAGGGATGATGCCACTGAGTACAGTCACACAGCATGGCATCATTAGTCACTCAGCAGCTACAGCGGAAAGCAGGTATTGCTTTATTGGTGGCTCCATGACAACCGTGCATCCATGTGAGTGTGTCCCGTTTAAAAGTGTGTGTGTGTGTGTGTGTGTGTGTGTGTGTGTTTTGTGGTTTCCCACTGAGCGGATGACGAACATTAGGGAACCTGTTGTGTAATTCACTAAGATGAGAAGAAGGGCAAAAGGAAACAAAAAAAAAAACATGCTCACACACATAACATAACATCGCTGCTCTTTAGGATCTTGTGTTTGGGATTTCATAAACAGCATTTCCCAGAATTCCTTTCATTATAAAACGCCCAGAGAAACCGCCTGAGCTTGCTGCATCCAGCTGTTGTTGTATGTGAGTGTAGGAGAGAAACAGTTATAGATTTTTAAAAAAAAATAGTGGACAAACTAGAACTCCTACCTCTGAGTCGATTAGTAGTCATATTTTATTTTAAGTTTTTCATGCTGAATGACATGAAAACCTTTGAAACCTTTGAGCACATGTCAGATTTAAACCAGATTTAAAGTGGTGCTTTTACATGATTCTTTGTGGAGAAACTCAGTTTCACAGATCGTTGAATAAATCAACTAATCAACTAGTCGACAAAATGTTGTGTTAGTCTACTAAGAATTTCTGTAATGGACGACAGCCCAGGGAGAAACCTAACCCGTCTTGCAGCTCACTGCCTGCAATGCATTCTGGTCTATTGAGACTAAAAATAGTTCATAAAATGGGCCTGTAAAGGTCCTTGTTTAATGCCTGAAGTCCTCTATTACTGGTGAATTAAAAAACACTAACTATAAGTGATGTTTACAAAACTCTTCCTTTACTTTCACAAGTTGCTCTATTGATATCTTGTTTGTAGCCAAAAGTATGTGGACACCCCTGAGTACATACTAAAGTCTTTGTTCCAATGACAGGACATCTATTATTATATGATATTTTAGATCAGTGGTTACCAACCAGAGCGGTGGGACTTTTCTCAGAGGTCAAGAACTTAAAATGTGTATTATTGATATAATCCACTGCAGACAAGTTAATAGTTAAAAGAATGTGTTAATGATCTGGACACTGTGTGTGTGTGTGTGTGTGTGTGTGTTACAGGATGACGTGCCAATCAAGGAGATCAATATCACTCATCACGTGAAGGAGGGCTCAGAGAAGGCAGATCCGCGACAGTTTGAGCTCCGCAAAGTCCTGGGACAAGGTTCTTTTGGCAAGGCATGAGTGGGCTTTAAGTGTGTGTGTGTGTGTTGAGTGTGTAAACGTGGGTTTTCATTTCCACTCAAATCCCTGTAGTGTTTCCCATGTGATTGTGTTTTTGACCTAGAAATGAAATCATCGCAGAATGAACAATTAGCCTCCAAACTTGGGCTTCTGTTGATGTTATTCTCCGTACGTGTGACCTAGAAATGAAAGCAGGCAAACCCAAACAAACTTCACACACACACACACACACACGCACACTGTCATGGCGGCTCGTTCAGAATACGAGCTCATATTTTACTAAAATAGTTCACCGAAACGTGTTTCTGAAAACATTTGGCATGAAGACAGCTGCTGAATCTCCATTTCAGATCCACAAAGGTCAGTTTAAAAGGTTTTCGTCAGATTTAGAGAGACTCTAGTCACGCTCATCCCGCTCGTCCTTTCCGGGTTAGCCCTCCACCAATCAGATTGGTCATTTGAGTCCGACTGCCGGCAGTGCCCGCCTTGCCACCGAGCATGTTAGGTCGGCCAAAATGAAGTCGGACAGCCCCCCCGACGGGCGACGGCACAGAACACACCAAACAGACTCACCATGCAGGAACTCATGGTGCACCTTTAATACTTAGACACACCCCTGAGTAATCACACAGCACATTACACTCCACACACACTGACATGACATAAATAATGCATCAGCGGCTGATTGTTTTGTGTGTGTGTGTGTGTGTGTGTGTGTGTGTGTGTGTGTTGTGTGTGTGTGGAAGGTGTGTGTGTGTGTGTGTGTGTGTGTGTGTGTGTGTGTGTGTGTGTGTGTGTGTGTGTGTGTGTGTGTGTGTGTGTTCAGGTGTTTCTGGTGAGGAAGGTCACAGGGCCAGACGCCGGTCAGCTGTATGCCATGAAAGTCCTGAAGAAAGCTACGCTAAAAGGTACAAAGAGAGATGATAAGACTGTCCCTCAAGAAAATGTCAATTAAGAAAAATACGATGCCACATCATTTTCAACTATTGTTATTTCTGTATCTGTCTCTTAAACATTGGAAAAGCCAAAGCAGATAACTCTCAAAAAGCAAAGTCAACTAGAATGATGAGAAATGTAATTTAATTACATTCTTTTGACTTAGGTGGTGCCCAAAATGTCCTGGGTTCTGCACCTTATAACAGCAGGAAAACCCCGTCTTAGACAATAAGTCTATATTTTTCTTATTGTCAACAAATCCCATTAAAAAATCCCCAAACCAACTGTGAATGAATCTACTACCAAATACTGTTTGGGTATCAGCCTGATATATCCTCTCCCTCGTCAGAGCACAAGATGTGGATTACTCCGCCGCTGAAAATAGTCCCCAACAAATGCACATTTCCTCATGTTATTATTATTTTTTTTAAATTTACTGAGACTTTTTGTCTGTTTGTTTTTGGTTATTTTATGGGATTTGTTTACAATAAAAACAAATGCAAAACATCTTATCGTATTCTTTTAAGAAAAAAGCAGCATTTTTTTAAACTGTTTTTTTTTTATTTGAAATTCATGTCATATAGATTGACGCTGGTCTTTTCCTTTAAAGGGTACTGAGTATAAAATCAAGTGTGCAGGTGGAACAAATGCAAGACCAAAGCAAGGTGCATGTGGTTGATATCTCTGTGAATCCACTTGTTCAGCCGTCATCGCCCAAAATGGAATTTCACGCCTTAACATGAGACCAGACAGAGATCCAAAGAGCTGAAGAAGTGTTGGCAGAGAGGAAGAGGAGTAAATTTCTAAAGTGATGCTCAAGTCAAGTCACACGCCACCTGCTGGTGGAAAGAAATACAACCTGTGTCTTTTATTTTGTTGGCTTCTTTCTCTTCTCTCTGGATCAATTCTTTTTTTCTTCCTTTTTCTATTTAATTTCTTGTTGCTGACTTTCTCTCTCTCTCCCATCTGCTGCCACTTTGAAATCTCTCCAGCCAAAACAGAAAGTGCTTTATCTGGTGATTAATCTCTCTCTCTCTCTCTCTCTCTCTCTCTCTCTCTCTCTCTCTCTCTGTGTTTCCAGTGCGAGACCGGGTCAGGACGAAGATGGAGAGAGACATCCTGGTGGAGGTCAACCATCCCTTCATCGTCAAACTGCACTACGGTGAGTCGACCAATAACAGACCATCCGTGATGAGTTGACCAGCGCCGTACCGGCCAATCAGAACTCATTCTCAGAAACTTCTCAGATCTTATCTCAATTCTATTTCCTCCCTCAGCGTTTCAGACGGAGGGGAAGCTCTACCTGATCCTGGACTTCCTCCGAGGAGGAGATCTCTTCACCCGTCTCTCTAAGGAGGTAACTCCTCTTCAACAGGGATTTATTTTTTTTTTTTAAAGGTAAAGGCTTTTCCGCCTTTAATTTTTGACAGGGCAGTTAGGTGAGAAAAGAAAGAGAAAGGGGAGAAGACATGCAGGAAATTGTCACAGGTTGGATTTGAACCCTGGACCTCTGCGTCGAAGCGTAGACCTCTCAGTACATGTGCGCCCGCTCTACCACTGAACCAACCTGGCCACCAACAGGGATTTTTGTGGTTGACAGTTTTTAAATTTTATGTTCATTCATCATGAACAATGTGGTTAATGAAGAACTTATTTTTTAAGATTATTTTTTGGGGCTTTTCCCCTTATTTGATAGTGGATAGACAGGAAAGGGGCGATAAAGAGAGGGGATGACATGCAGCAAAGGGCCGCAGGTCGGATTCTAACCCCGACCGCTGCAAAGGACTCAGCCTACATGGGGCGCGCGCTCTTACTGGTCGAGCTAGAGGTCGCCCCTCATCCAGAACTTCTGTCCTTTTCCTTTCACGCCTGCTGAATTCAACAGTGATTTTACTCTGGTTTACTCTGGTTTATACACAATGAGACTGACAAACTGGAGAATATAAAACCGAGAGAAATCCACATGTAACAAATAAAGCAATTATGTTAATCAGGAACTTATTACCTCTCATGGAAAATTAGATTTTCTGCTCTCAACACTGTGCGCAGCTCTTCTCCGGTTTATTATACTTTCTTTATTCATCCAACATTTGTCTCTATCATGCCTTCCAAAAACGTTTAGTGATTGCAAATGTAGCCATACATGTTTGGAGAATAAAGAAAGCATGGTGCAAATAAAATACTTTAAATTCTTCAGAATCACAAAACATATAGAGGCAAGGCAAGTTAATCTGTACAGCACCTTTCAACAACATGTTCAGAATGTGCTCTACAACACAAAATATGGTGTAAAGAAAATATTTAAATGGCAATATGAAAAGACAAATAAAAAGTAAAATAAAAAGGATAAAACAGGAGACTGAACAGTGCAATTACAGCTAGAGCTGCAAAGATTAATCAATTAATTGTCGACTACTAAATAATCCGCCAGCTAATTTGATAATTAATTAGTTTTCAGTGATTTTTTTTTTTTTAATTTTCTTTGAAAAGGAAAACTTGTTAAATGTGAATATTTTCTACTTTCTTCTCTCTTCTGGGACAGTAAACTTAATTTCTTTGAGTTTTGGACAAAACGAGACATTTGAGGACGTCATCTCTGGCTTTTTGGGAAACACTGATTCACATTTGTTTTTAACCATTTTCTGACATTTTAGAGACCAAACAACTAATCCACTAATCCAGAAAACAATCTACAGATTCATTGTCTATGAAAATAATCGTTAGTTGCAGCCCTAGTTACATGGCAGTGCAAGGTGTGGATTAATAATCCAACATTTAATTTAACAGAGGAGGCAAATAGAAAAGTCTTGAACCCTGATTTAAAGGAATTGAGAAGTTTTCTGGGAGTTTGTTCCAGATATGTGGTGCATAAAACCCGAACGCTGCTTCTCCATGGTTAGTTTATACTCTGAGGTCAGTAATTACAAATAATTAACTACAAGATGTTTTCTTTTGTTGAAGAGATTTATGCTACAGAATTTTTTACTTTCTCTTACTTTTCTTCAAGCTGCAATCCATCAACTTTCTGCAAATTCAAGTTTCCACGAAGTTGAAGGAGCTCGTTGTTGTGTTTTCCACCGTGTTTTTGTATTTAACATGTTAAAAGAACTAGAACACGTATGTAGTAAATACTTCATGTGTGTGTTGTCAGGTGATGTTCACGGAGGAGGATGTCAAGTTTTATCTGGCGGAGCTCGCTCTGGCCCTCGACCACCTCCACGGCCTGGGCATCATTTACAGGGACCTCAAGCCAGAGAAGTAGGCGCGCATGCACACACACACACACACACACACACACACACACACACACACACACACACACACACACACACACACACACACACACACACACACACTTCATTATAAATGTTTGTCTGTAGATATTTCCTTTAGAATACATTAAAAATCAATTTTGTCATTTCAGCATCCTGCTCGATGAGGAAGGACACATCAAGCTGACCGGTGCGTAACATTACACTGTGTGTGTGTGTGTGTGTGTGTGTGTGTGTGGTCTTGTTTAACTATATTCGTGAGGTCCAAAAACCATGAGTTAAGTATACTTGTGGGTTCTCGAGAGCTTTGTGGGGCCAACATGCTGGACCCACAACTTTAAAGGGCTGTTTGAGGGTTAAGACTTGGTTTTAGGATCAGGGTTAGAATTAGGTTATGGTTAGGGTTAGGGTAAGGGTTAGGGTTAGGCATTTAGGTTTGATGGTTAAGGTTAGGGTAAGGGGCTAGGGAATGCATTATGTCAATGACTGGTCCCCATAAAGATAGTGCCCCATGCATTAATGTAAATATAATAATAATCTTTATTTATAGAGCCCTTTGTGCTCTTCCTGCTACCTCAAGTCACTTTAAACTCTGGTAACTCTTTTATTACCTTGTGATTTCTGTGTGTGTGTGTGTGTGTGTGTGTGTGTGTTCAGACTTTGGCCTCAGTAAGGAGTCGATAGACCACGAGAACAAGGCCTACTCCTTCTGTGGGACGGTGGAGTACATGGCTCCCGAGGTGGTGAACAGGCGGGGGCACATGCACAGCGCCGACTGGTGGTCGTACGGCGTGCTCATGGTGAGCGCATGCTGCTGATGTTTGGGGGGGGGAGTTGTCAAGTCCTGCTGTTTGTGTTCAGAGATGATGGTTCAATCTCAGTCTGTGAGCTGAATGAACTAAATAGACATAAGGCCTCAGTCCTCTAGAGGCTACCCTAGCTGAACATACTGTAGTAGCTCCAGTTCGGCTACTGATTCTATTTTCAAGTTGCTAAAATATTTAATAAGCTCTTGTTGTATTCTAGATATTATTTATCATGTAAGAGCGTTTTACAAAACATTTAGCTGGATACATACTGCAGCAAGTTTATAATATATATACGTATCAGTCCCTCCAGAAAAACATGATTATGCAATTGCATAATTCAATGCATAATCAGCCAAAGTCCGCCTATTTATGCGGGGGCCGCGTTTTTTCAAATACGCTACACTTTCGCCGCATAAATTGCTGATTTCTGTGCAAAATAATGCGGGGCGAATATTTTGTGTTTTAACATGACTCTTGAAGATCTCAACAGTGGGGGAGAATCTGATTCTGGAACAGAAAGAGAGCATGACAACAAGAAGTACATTTTCCTTCAGTTGCAGTAGTGGTTGTTTGACCGTGGACATGTTGTTGTTCTCTCTCTCAGTTTGAGATGCTGACGGGAACGCTACCGTTTCAAGGCAAAGACCGGAAAGAGACGATGACCATGATCCTCAAGTAAGACACTTTATCCTGTCGGTCCACTCGTATCCAACCCCCACCTAACGGCTTTCATTACAGCTCGGTGTACATCCGAGAAGAGTCTCCTCTCCTTCCTCCAAAGGGTTCATATTAGAGGAGATAAAGTGCAGCACTCAGGAGGAAGAGCAGGAGAAATGGACTCAAGTGTTCTGATAGCAATTTATAACAGATTAGGTGGGAGGAGAAGGGAAAGAGAAAATCAAGTAGAGCAGTAGTGGTAGTGTGCACGTCCCCACCGAAAAAAAAGGCTGGATACAACTGAAAATAATGAAAATGTCCACTCTGCTAATACTCCCATAGGTTTATTGCTGGGTCTTCCTCAGGCATAGGGCACAGACATGGTCAGCTGATCATGCATCGATAGCAACGAGAGAAGCATGTCAGAAAAAAAAAAACAATTGGAGGAAATATGAATCTGTCCAGCTTCCTTTTGAGAGGGAAACATAGAAGACAATGTCTGTCTGTAGAATACCGCTGAGCAGGCTCTCTGCAGAATGCTGACTGTGTTTCCTGCGAGCACACGGCCGTCTTGTCTTTCACATACTTTCAGTTTGGATATACAATATGGACATTTAAATCCGTCTGCAGTTATTCTTGTTTTCTTTTTCTTTTCTTTTTTTTAACTTTTATATCAACACGTTCTTTGTGTCTTTGTGTTTGCAGGGCCAAGTTGGGAATGCCACAGTTTTTGAGTTCAGAAGCTCAAAGTCTCCTCAGGAACCTTTTCAAACGCAACCCTGGCAACAGATTAGGTACAACCTTTTGCTTTTACTTTGCATTTGTTGAACAAGTGTACACAAACAATAAAAACAACACATGCATGCCCAGATATGCTGAATCTCCAGTGTTCGTAAATGTCCAGGTACCAAGATTAAGGACTCATGAGGAGCACAAACTGAGTCCACTTGCTTTCTGATTTAGTCAATAACAGGCCCCCACATCTTGACAAATTTACAGTACGAGTCATGCGATGAGGACCTAATAATGTCCAAAAGACAGGACACAATAATCATTGAGCCACTTCTTAAAACATGAAGGGGAGGAAGATTTCCACTCCCTAAAAATAACTCTGTTAGCTCCAGGACATTAAAGCCGTCTGGATCTCATGTGACAATCAGAAGGAAAGTACACAGTCTAGATCGATTTGTTTCCTCAACCCAGAAAATATGAGTCAGGGGTCTTATTATGTCTGGTCTTGGAAAAATGAATGTGATGCATCAAATTCAATTAAAAAACACTCTACTTTTCCCTTGGGGGCGCGTAGAGTAGTAATGTTACAGTCGGATACAATTTTAGAACTACGGAAAAAAAGCAAAAACAAAACAAACAGGCGAAGATAAAGCGTGATTTATGGTTCTGCTTTGAGTCTACGCCATAGATAGTACGAAGGTACACGTAGATACGGACCCTACGCCGTAGCCTGACGGACTACACATCGCGGCGACACAGACCGCAACAACTACAGTGTAATTGCTCCGCTCGGCTGGGCTTGGTCGCATCGCACTTCCCTCTACTCTAGGGGTCTTCAACAGGGGGTCCGCGACCCCTAAGGGGTCCGCGGAGGTACTGCATGGGGGTCGCGAAAGTTTTGGTTGATTAGACTTTTTTTTTTTTATATTCCCCCCATTTATGTTTTAAAAATGTCCATTTGAATAGCTTTTATGCATGATTACATGCAATTGACAGACATTGTTGATCTTGGCAGGTATCAGTTTATTGTGTTATGTTTATAAATGGCAGTGGCATGGCCGCCCTACTCACTGGGCCTCGCACATGTTTAAAATAAAAACATGAATATATAAACCTGTGTATTATTTGAGTATCTTAGTATTGAATGCACAATAACAAGGTACATTTACACATGGCACTATAGGACCAGTTTGATATAACACAATTTTATACAATATATATAATTAGGGGGTCCCCGCTCCATCTCGCCATCAGTTTGGGGGTCCTTGGCCTGGAAAACGTTGAAGACCCCTGCTCTCTTCCAGTCTTCTCATTTTCCTGCTACAGCTTTTCGACCGTGGTCAGAAAGATTACGGCCTAGGCCGTTTTGCAAGCCATTTTTAACATTTGATTTGTGATTGTTAAGGTTGATTTTTAAGCGAGTCACGATGCGTCGTTACATCCGTATACGCCGCTGAAAATAGTCCCCAACAAATGTTTCCTGTTTTATAATTATGATGCTTTGGTGCACTAAACATTGTATTTTTTACTTCTAAAACAGAATCAGCTGAATGTCTACAACAGCAGTCCAGAACTGCAATTGATTTGTTGTCAACCATTAAATTAATCTGCAACTATTTTGATAATTGAGTAATCAATTATAAAGATTTTTTATGAAAACAAAGTAAAATTTCTGTGATTGCAGCGTGTTAAATGTGAATATCTTCTAGTTTCTTCTCTCTTCTGGGACAGTAAACTGAATATCTTTGAGTTGTGGACAAAACGAGACATTTGAGGACGTTATCTTGGGTTTTTGGGAAACACTGATCCACATTTTTCACCATTTTCTGACCAAACAAGTAATCCATTAATCTAGAATTAAGACAGATTAATCGACAATCAAAAAAAATAATTGCTAGTTGAAGACCCACAAAGTCCCACACAAACTGTCCTGCTGCCACCAATACTCACTAGAGTGCCAAATGTGGATTCATCCAGTCCCGCCAAAAAGATGCACAATTTCCTCCTGTTTGTTGTTAGTTAGTGTGTTTGAAAGAAACACTGGACTGACAGCTAATGTTGATTACAGGAGCTGGACCAGACGGCGTGGAGGAGATCAAGAGGCATCAGTTCTTCAGCACCATCGACTGGAACGTCAGTGTCTCTGTTAAATAAACTTTATTAGACAATGCTCACCAGTTTCAGTTTATGATACAAGATAAGAGATTTCCCTTGCAGCCAGAGGCACAGAAACCAGCAATTAAATACAAACATCACTTCTTTTATTTTGGGTTTAACTGTACGTGTATTGTTTTCTTTCCCCTGTAGAAACTCTTCCGCAGAGAGATCCCCCCTCCCTTCAAACCGGCATCAGGACGACCTGACGACACTTTCTATTTTGATCCAGAGTTCACAGCTAAAACCCCCAGAGGTACAGACTGTCCCTCCATATCCTCCTCCCCCCTTTCACACCCCACTGAGCTGAATCCTGATTACCATCTGATTTTGTTGAGCGGTGAGGTTCAACAGCTGTTTCTGTGTTTGTGTCTCAGACTCTCCGGGGGTTCCTCCCAGTGCAAACGCCCATCAGCTGTTCAGGGGATTCAGTTTTGTGGCCATAACAGAAGAGGACACACAACCCCTACCCAGTACTATTGTACAGGTACATACCATAGACTGTATATAAGGATGGATGACGGTGTGGGTACGCGATCTGTGCTGCCTGCACGGTCCGTCATGCGGATGATAATCCTGTTTTACGAGGATTTTTGACACCTGCACAATCTGTTCCATGCTTCCGGTCGTACTTGTAGCGGTCTGTTAGTTTCGGCAGCTAACTGCTAGCTGACAGCTTGATTCAGTCCAAAATAACTTTAACTCAAACTCAAAACTGGGAATAGCAGGCTACAGTTAAATTAAGACTTTAAAGTAATAACTATGAAGACAAGTATTGATAGATTGTGTTTTAAATGACCACAAGTAAAGTAGAACTGATAATGCTTATTTTCCAGTTTTTTTTTTTTTTTTTTTTTTAAAGTGTCAAAAAACTAAAATATTAGTGATTTGTCACGGATCGCGTACCGACCGACACGTCTCCTCTTCTTCTCACTCTACCAAAGTGAAGCCAAAATATCCCGGATACCAGCGCAGCCGTCTTGTAGTTTTGGAGCCAGAGTCTGCGCAGTAGTGAGCAGTGGAGCCGCGGTATTCAAGTCCCGCCCATACACACACCAGACCAATCGCAGGGAGTCAATCCCAGCTGTCAATCATGATGTTTCAGCCCGTTTTTATAGCATCAAATAACTAATAAAAAACAAACTCATCAGAAAAATAAACACATAAACAAACATCAGCGTGATCATAATACTTAAAATGACAATAAAAACATCTTGACCTATACTGTAGACAGCCACCAGGGGGCGATGCAGATGTTTTGGCTTCACTTATAAAGGCTACGCATCCCTAAGAATACACACTTGCATACTATAATTTAACATTTCTCAAGAGGCCAAATAATCTGATTTATAGAGTGAAACCTCAGCTTTCCAAGCACAAATAGGCTGCAAAAAAATCCTCCGAAAGATTGCCAAAACTACAAAATGTTTAGTGAGGTGATCTGTGTCCTTGGGAAAGGACAACAAACAACATGTACCTTAAACGTTGATAGTCAAATAACTGGATCAATACAAGAGTAACAGAAAATGGGAATACTCAAGCAAAGTACAAATTCAAGGAATTTATTCAAGTACAAATTCAAGGAATTGTACTTGAGTTACATTCCACCGCTGGTGAGAACTATTCCTGAAAACAATGAGCATGCTTTTAGTGAAGCCAAATGTCAGAGATTGAAGAAAGAGATGAGAGGAAGTGTATTATTGGCACAAATCTACAAGATAAAAAGTGTCAAGGAAAAGAGAGGACTATGTGGTTGTTACGGGCAAAACAGGAGAGCCATTAAGACCTCTGAGGACGCTTGAAAGAGCTTTAGATGGCAGTGAATCGGAGAGATGAATCACTGCTGTCTGGGTCGCCTCAGCAAGAATGTCTGAATGTTACAAAGCTAAAGCTAACCTGGGCTCGTTGAAAACATAGCTTCTAAAGGAATGAACATGAATTATATTGTCTCCTCTCCCTGTGTGTGTGCATTTAATGTGAGAGTGAGACCTAAACTGTCCTGGATGAGTGTATCATTCCTACCTAAGAGGGGTTGACCGGTGTTAAAAACTAGTAGCGGTGTAAATGTAGCCTGAACCTGCTGTGTGCCCCCTTCTGTTTTCCTCCTTTCAGAATCAATCTCAATCTGAATCTCAACAACAAGTCTCCCACACACCTGCAGCCCCCCAAAACAAATAAAAAATATATATAACAAATCCCAATATCCCCAGGGAAAGGCAAACATTTCCACCTTCAATAAAGAGCAAAAGCATTCTTCCATGACTGTCTCAATCCTTTAATCAATTATTTTTTTTGTAGTTTTTGTATTACTTTTGTATCCATATTATCCAAATTTACTTATCAAATTCTATTCATCAGTTCTTCAATTCACAAAGTTGTAAAGCTTTATTGTGTTTTCTTATGATGGTGTATAATTTCTGTGTTGTCTTTGTTATTACTTGTCGTTGCAAATGAGGGCCACCCCTCAATGATCTTTTGAGTCATCTTTTGAGATTATCATAAGTAATTAATCAACGGTTGTGTCTTTGCATGTAGCAGCTGCACAGAAGCACCTCCCAGTTCTCCGACGCCTACGAGATCAAAGAGGACATCGGAGTCGGGTCGTACTCCATCTGTAAGCGCTGCGTACACAAAGGAACCGGCATGGAGTACGCCGTCAAGGTAGAACACCACGTCCACACACCGTCCCCACGCGCACGCTCCGCTTCCTCTATAAACACGTTGTGTCCACTGTTACAGATCATCAACAAGGCCAAGAGGGACCCGACGGAGGAGGTGGAGATCCTGCTGAGATACGGACAGCATCCCAACATCATCACCCTCAAAGACGTGAGTCACACACACACGGCTGCAGCTGTCGATGATTTTCATTGTTGATTATTTTCTGGGTTAACTCATTAGTTGTTTGTTCTATAAAATGTCAGAAAATGGTGAAAAATGTGGATCAGTGTTTCCCAAAAGTTCAAGACGACGTCCTCAAATGTCTTGTTTTGTCCACAACTCAAAAGATATTCAGTTTACTGTCACAGAGGAGAGAACATTGCTTTGAATGCGTAAAGCTGACTGAACAACTGAGAGACTGAAGCGTGGTCGGCCGTGTGGTTTCCATGTCGTAGGTGTATGACGACGGCCGGTCGGTGTTTTTGGTGACGGAGCTGATGAAAGGAGGCGAGCTGCTGGATAAAATCCTCCGACAGAAGTTTTTCTCTGAGAGAGAAGCCAGCGCTGTGCTCTACACCATCACCAAGACGCTGGAGTACCTGCACGTGCAGGGGGTACGTTTGTGTTCCTATGGTTTGCTCACAAAGGGAAAGGCTCCTGTTCTTCATCAAAAACTTAGACCAAATGTTCTCTGAAAACACTCCTAGTTTAAGACTGTTAACACTACATGGTGTAATTAAATCTGATAAACACGCAGCACATAAAGCAATAGGATGCTTGTCTGTAGCTGATTTACTGTATATGCTATATACTGTGCAGCTTGAGCTAATCTTGTGTAGCTTTTTCCTCAAAACAACACGTTTGTGTCAAGAATTGAGTTGGCGCTTGATGCTTCAGAGGGATTTTTTTCTCACTTTTAAAAAATACTTTTTTTTCTTATCTTTTTGACGCTTTTTTTTTTAATGTTTCTATACGTTTTTTTCCCCCAAGTTTGACAGTTTTTTCTATGTTTTCCGTTGCTATTATTTAAGTTTTTGTTAATGCTTTTTTCAAATTTTTTTTCAACATCTTTTCCTCAAGAAAAACAATTGTATAGGGGACATTTAAAATTGACTTTGGGAAAGTTTTTGTTTTTTTGAACAACCCCTACTGATGAACTCTGGACATTTAGCGTAGTCCTCCGAGACATCTGGCAGGACATTGGTGGAGTTTTATTCTGAAGTCTGTAAACTTAAACCCCTGACTTGTCCTGTGGTGTTTGTAGGTGGTGCACAGAGACCTGAAGCCCAGTAACATCCTCTACATGGACGAGAGCGGGAACGCCGAGTCCATCAGGATCTGCGACTTTGGTTTTGCCAAACAGCTGAGAGCAGAGAACGGGCTGCTCATGACGCCGTGTTACACCGCCAACT
The DNA here is from genome assembly GCA_026937815.1 of Etheostoma perlongum. Lineage (NCBI taxonomy): Eukaryota > Metazoa > Chordata > Actinopteri > Perciformes > Percidae > Etheostoma > Etheostoma perlongum. The sequence continues at coordinate 24,064,337 of CM049392.1, read as the reverse complement.
TTGTCGCGCCCGAGGTACGGCACCGTCTCGGTGTCCAACACTGTCTTTAACACCGTCTCCATCACCATGACATCTCTCTTCCTCTCTTTACACAGTCGTCACCTCTTCATCAGTCATGTTTTGATTTTTTTAACTTACTTGTTGGTGTGTACACCAGTGTTGCCAGGTCTCGCGAGACAAATACGCAACCAGGCCCGTGAAAACAAGCCCAAAACAAGCGACTTTTTCTGCGGAAGCCCCCCTAAGATCCTGGAAGAGAAAAATAAAAAAACTGTGTGCATGGTTTTATAATCTGTGGGGACGGGTTGTCCATTTCCATCCATGTGGACAGATTGGTAAACTGTCCCCACGGTAGAGTTTATTTATTTTCTCCCCCTGAGCTTCAGGACCATGACCCCAGGAGGGAGTTAAAACCCCTTTTAACATTATTTAACATTAGAAAACAACAAAATAAAAGGACAAAAGAAAAATCAAATAACAGAATAAAATATACAAAATACATGACTCCATTTTTATGTAGAAAAAAACAAAAACAGACAATAAAGAAAATAATATAACAGAGAAAAATAAAAATAAATAAAGCAACAATAAAAGAAGAAAGAGACGAAATATAAAATTTGAAAGAAAGAAAGTTTAACTCCTTGAAAGTGTTTTCTGTCAACATTACTGCTTGTTAGAGTCTTTTATCTGTGGTTGTCTTGATTTAACTGAACTTAAATAAGCCTAAACCCAACTCCAGGGAATTAAACATCAAATGCAGTACAATGATCACCGTGGGGAGAGATACCAATAATATACACGAGTATTAATGTATAAACAACGTCATTCAGAAGGCGGTGAAACTTTGTTGTGCAGCAGACGGAGAACATAACATAAGATAAGATAAGATATTCATGTAAATGAAGTGAAACAGTTTGTTTTCTGCGTTTTTCTGTGTTTGTGGCAGGTGTTGAAGAAGCAGGGGTACGATGCAGCCTGCGACATCTGGAGTCTGGGAGTCCTGCTCTACACGATGCTAACGGGGTAAACACATTTTATTTTATGGAGAACATCAGATATTACCTCTCAGAGAGCGCTCTCGCCTCAGGTAAGTTTAGAAAATGTAATCAAACTTGAGCGAAGATGCTTTGAATGTCTTTACCACAGAGGTAACAGTATTGTGTTACATATCTAAATATGAGTACCCTCCATCTCATCCCTCTCTCTCCTAGTTTCACTCCCTTCGCTAACGGCCCGGAGGACACGCCGGAGGAGATTTTGGCTCGCATTGGCAGCGGCAAGTTCTCGCTCACTGGAGGATACTGGAACTCTGTCTCTGCTGAGGCTAAGGTGTGGACGCGCACACACACACACGCACACACACACACACACACACACACACTCTCTCACACACACACACACACACATACAGCTAACAATCACCTGCCAAATATCAGAGTTGCTTCAGCAATAAAACGATTTTATAAAAAGTATTAAAAATCATTGGTTTAACATTTTGAACTTTTATACAAACACACAAAAACATTGGTTTAACATTTTGACACACACCACACACACACACACACACACACACACACACACACACACACACACACACAACTGTGTTTTACAACAAACTACATTTAAAGAAGTCCCCTACATTTGTCTGACAGCTTTAGTTCCTGTCCAATGAGAACCTGATATCTCCAGAGTGTTGCTGTTGAATGTTTATAATAAACTAATGAAGAACTTTCTAGAGATACGGGGTTTTCACAGGACAGCGACCCCCATATGATGACCTGACATTCCCCCGCTAAATATGTGACCTCTGACCCCTCAGGACCTGGTGTCCAAGATGCTGCACGTCGACCCTCACCGGCGGCTGACGGCAGGTCAGGTCCTCCGACACCCCTGGGTGACGCACCGAGACCAGCTGCCCAAGTACACCCTCAACAGACAGGACGCACCGCACCTCGTCAAGGTGACACACACACACACACACACACACACACACACACACACACACACACACACACACACACACACACACACACACACACACACACACACACACCCCTCATAGGGCTGACAGAAACGACGCACTCTGGCTTTGATAAATAGGTCTATCTCTGTAGGGATCCTTTCTATAATAATATATAGATATAATAATATATTTTATTATCTATAATAATCAGATTATTAATAATAATCTGAGTCTGTCAGTGTAAAAATTGAAGGACGGACCTACAGTTAGCGTTGCAGCCTGTTTGGCCCCGGCCGTCTGCAGCGGTCTCACTTAATGCTGGAATCATTTTAACCCTCGTGTTGTCTTCTCTGTCAAAATTAGAAGTTAAAACCTCCTTAAGACACTTTAGTCATTTTTCCCAAAGTTCTTTGTTCATTTTTTGGACATTTGTGTTTTTGTTTTGAAGTTTTTGAAGCTTTCTCCGACATTTGTTGTCACTTTTTCTAACTTTTCACAAAGTTCTTTCTCCCTTTGTTGTATTTGTTGATTATTTCTGCATTTTTTGGGACATTTTTGTTGTTTTTCACTACATTTCTGTCACTTTTTTCAGTGTTCTCTCACCCAAATTCAATGAAAATAGTGAATTGATCAGTTATTTAACTTCTGAGGAGCGTCGTATGGAACCATCCACGTTATTTTTTTTTACAATTTGGTTAAAGGAAACCCAAATTTTGATTTAGAAACTTTGAAAATGGGTTAAATTTGGCCCCCGAGGACAACAAGAGGGTTAAAGACTGTCAGTCACTTAGACACAAAAACAGGAAAACAGGGTCCAGGTTCAAATGAGTGGTTTTATAACTAATTAATGGATCACTGGTTTGGGCCCTGCAGGGTGCAATGGCCGCCACCTACTTGGCGCTCAGCAGGAACGTCCCCCCGGTCCTGGAGCCGGTGGGCTGCTCCACTCTGGCCCAGCGGAGGGGGCTGAAGAAGATCACCTCCACCGCTCTGTGACCTTTAACCTCCCTCACCTACTTTAACTCTGACCTCGATCTGACCTTCGCCGGACCCTCCTCCTCCTCCTCTTCCTCCTCTTCTCTCTGTCCGGTCCGGTGGGACAGGCTACTGACGGACCCAGGAATTGCTAACGCCAAATAGGAAGACCGAGACCACCGCCCCGCTGCCATCCCTGCCCTCTGTCCCGCACCTTAACGGACTCTTCTCAGCTTTAGCGTCACTGATCGACAGCCGGACCGCGCTGGACTGAAAACTCGTTCCTGTCTTTGCTTCGGACAATCAGCGCCGCCTCGAAGTCCCGGACACCGAGCACGCATCGGGGGGGGAAAAGTACTGTATTTATTTACTTCAGACGGGTGAGATATGAACATAAGAACACAGTAATCTAATATGTATGCATCATTGTTGTTATACTGTCGTCATGGTTCTGCGTCGCTGTAGGTCCTGTATTAAACCTCAAGTAGCCTCTGAGATCACGGCGTGTTTGGAGCAGCCTCGGCAGCAAACTAGGGAAAGGGAAGTCTGATAACAAGCTTTTACTCCAATGGAAGTTCTCACTCCACGTTTTTGGGATGCAGAAAAGTCCCCAGGATCATGCTTTTGTTTTGAAAGGGTTTATTTTGTACATCTCACACAGGGACTTACTTCCTGTAACCCAGTATTTTACCTTTCAAGTGCCAAGACAGAACAAACGTCTGATTGGTTCGTCTCAACATTTTGCTCATTAATCTAGAAGTCTAGAAATTAATTTTGGGAAATCAAATCGAGCTTTCCTCCCGACAGGTTTCGGATGAGACTGACGAGAAGAAAAACATCAACCTTGAGCTGTACAGATTCCTCGCCGTGAATTAGAAATATTTTCATCTTAAGTGTCAGAGAAAGCCCTGGGGACTAAATAAGAAAGTAACTCTCATCCGAAAAAGACAATCTGAGAATGAATATTAATACAAACCTAGCGGATTCTGCCTTTAAAACTGCACAAGGCAACTCAGCATTTTGTGGGTGACAACACGAGTGGGGGGTTTGAACTCCTATTATTATTATTTGTACTTTAATCTGGCACTTCGAGTACTTCGTTTTCTCTCGGTGTCGAGAGAAAACCCAGAGGTGGAAGAAGTACTCGCATCTTTTACTATGAAGTAAAAGTAGCAATACAGCAATGTAGAAATACTCATCTAGCTAGCACAATACATTCATGTGTAAGTATCACTTTAATGTATGTAATGTATGTAATGGTATTTTAGTTTATAATATATCATTAATTTATTAATTTTGTATTAATTATCTGAAGCAATTAAAGCGTTAAGATACAGTACATGTGGTATATTAGTAGTAGAAAATGGTATGTCAAATTGTACTTGGATATTTTCCACCTCTGGCAACACCAGTGACAATCTAAAGCACCGTTAAACAATATTTCTCAGTATTTAGATGTTCCTTGTGCAGCTTTAAGACACGGCGGTGAATTCAAACAACATTTTAAACACGCTAAGGCTACGAGGGCGGTTTACCTCGAGGAGACGGCTGACATTTGTACGACAAACAAAGAAAATATACGAGAACTTTACACATTACTGTCCTGTTGAGGGAGTCGTTATCCTCGTTTTACCTGAACAACAAGACGACCTGGCAGGCTAAAACAGAGCTTCCTGACCCGGGGACGAGAGCTTCTTCTGTACGAGCCGTCTGATCATCTGTGTGTGTGTGTGTGTGTGTGTGTGTGTGTGTGTGTGTGTGTGTGTGTGTGTGGACCAGGTTTTACTACATTTGTGGGCACCAAAAACTGGAAATACAGTATACTTATGGGGTCCTGACAGCTTTGTGGGGACAAAATGCTGGTCCCCATAACGTTAAAGGGCTGTTTGAGGGTTAAGACCTGGTTTTAGGATCAGGGTTAGAATTAGGTTATGGTTAGGGTTAGGGTAAGGGTTAAGACCTGGTTTTAGGAACAGGGTTAGAATTAGGTTATGGTTCGGGTTAGGGTTAGGGTTAGGCATTTAGGTTTGATGGTTAAGGTTAGGGTAAGGGGCTAGGGAATGCATTATGTCAATGACTGGTCCCCACAAAGATAGTGAGACAAGAACTGTGTGTGTGGCGGACGGCGTGCCGAACTGTAAATGTATATACATGTACGAGCATCTCAGGTTTCTATGAATCAAGACAATGCAGTTTTTTTTATATTTAGTCCTGGCGGAGTTTATGTACATAAACATAAAATAAGCACACAGACGTCCAGAGGTGAGCAGGTCGCGCGGAGGCGTTTATCAGACATGCAGAAGGGTTACAGCCCAAAACCGGACGGATCCATTACGTCCCATTTGTTTCCGTTTCCACGTCTTGTTTTGGGGTCAAACTCTTCTTGAGGCATGATTCCATGTAACGATGTTGGACGTGTTTGTGATTTGGAGTTTTCTGTCGGCACAACCCCTTTAAAAAGGAGACACATCAGTGGCGAGATGAACGGCTCGGTTCAGAAACCAATCAGGGAGCTGTCCTGATTTTTAATCTAAAACACTGGATACTACATTCCCCATAATGCAACAGTGTCTTTCTTTAGACTCTGTGACTGCTTTGTGTCATCCAAACGCTCCACTCGCCCAGTCTTTATGTCAAAAAAGGTTTAGAAAAACCAGCCGTAGTCGGAGAGTTTTGGTTTTATTTCTACATGTTTTAGTTTTTTTACTTCTGTCTGCAACACAACCCAGTGAAAGTAAGATACTATTTCATGTGTTGTGTTCCACATAAAACGTGAAATTTGTCCCCAAGCGAGCATAAAGTTCAGTTTTTTAATGTACCAAACAAAATAAAAATAAAGTAGGTATTTTAAGGAAACCTTTTGGAAATGATGGTGAATGTCTTTAGATTATCCAGAGTCATTTTTCAGACTTATGAACATAACAAACTGAATTCAGTTTGGTATGTTCATAAGTCCGAAATCTAAAAACCAGGACAAATAAAATCTAAAGTTTCTTCTAGGAGCTGCTCTGGAACTGTGAACCAAATCACATGATCTTCCTCAGCGGACAGAGTTGGATTTTATCTTCTGAGCACTTTAGTGGCTCTAAAGTTGACCTGATTTTTCATTTTTCCTTCAAGTTACAATCTCAAAAGTTCAGAGATCCAAAAACGATTTTCCCGGGAAATGTCGCCAAGGAGACCCAGTTAGTAACGCGGCTTCCTGTTCTTCTCACAGAGACCAAGCGGCTTAACAACATTTATTTAAATGAAAATCTTCCGAACTCTAAAGTGTAACAACTGAGCAAACTCCATCTGCCGATGAAGCCGGAGTGATATGAGCCAAAGGTCCAGTACAGCTACTGAGGAAAACTAATTAAATATCCTTCAAAGCTAGGAACAATATATCAATTATCAATCTATTCATCTAAACTTTCTTTTACATTTCACAGCAGTTTCACTACAACTGAAACCAAACAAAAAACTTCTTTCAGGGGAACTTTGCAGAAATTATTCACCAATAACTGACCTTCATTTTGTGGTGAACTGGCCCTTTAATTACAAAACCAAACATCATGAATAGTTGTAAAATATTCTCTTCAGAAACTTAACTGTCCTCTGTGTTGTGCACGCAGATGTTAGACAATGGTGTGTGTGTGTGTGTGTGTGTGTGTGTGTGTGTGTGTGTGTGTGTGTGTGTGTGTGTGTGTGTGTGTGTGTGTGAAGACTAAACTCTCTCCTGCATCCTGTAAAAATCCTGTAACGTCTCTGCGAATGATTGAAAACTGCTTCCTCCGTCAACATAAAGGGATCCAACTTCTGACTGCTGAGACAAAAAAAAGTTCTAGATTTTCTTTGTTTTATATGTAAGGTGAAATATATAAATGTTGTTTGCCTCGTCTATTGATGTACAGCTCTGGGATAAAGGAATGTAAAAGGAATGTTTCTGTGATGATGAACTGGGGAATAGCTTTCTTCTTCTCTCTCTCTCTCTCTCTCTCTCTCTCTCCCCTCCCTTCCTCCTGTCAGCGGTCACCCTGCTGCTACCAGCTCTCTGTTTTTGTACCTGCAGTGAGAGTTGGACTTTCTATTAAAAATAATAAAACGGATAATCAGCTAATGATGCATGCTGACTCAGAAACTCTGTTTTTAAATGCCAAATTCACCCAAATAATGAAGAAAAAAAAAAGATATTCTTACTTTGCTCTTATCATATGAAGGAAAAAATGTTTGTTTTGTTGTTTTTTGCTCAAAACTTCACCACAAATTCATATAAAGTGGCATTTTATAAAGGCAGTGATGGAAGAAGAGCTCTTGATACTTTAAAGATGCAGTAGGTAAGACTTCTAAAACTAATTTTCTGTCATATTTGCTGAAACTGAGCCTGTAGTAGACGTGCATGAAGCAGGAAAACAACAAACGTGCGCTCCTCTGGCTCCACCTGCAGTGTTTTTGCTAAATTTTTTGCAGACGCGCATTCAGTTTTCCATACTCTGTGCTGATACAGACAAATGAAAACACATTTAAAGTGAGTAAAATAACTTGTGAAAAGAAATCCGTGGTATTTCCCTTTTTAAGGATTTATGAAGATAATGTTGCAAACAAATCAAACTGTTAAAACAGAGAATAAAACAACAAATGGCCATTACCAAGATGTCATTACAAATACTTTCATTTAAAAAAACGAAACCCTTCTAAATGCTTATTATGCTGATTGTTGTACTTTCTGCACTCGTTGGGGCGGCTGTGGCTCAGTGGTAGAGCGATCGCCTGACAGCCGGGGGTTCGATTCCTGGCCCTGCAGTCCCACATCAAAGTGTCCTTGGACAAGACACACACACACACCGATGTTGTGCATCGGTGTGTGTGTGTGTGTGATGAGCAGGTGGCAGCCTCGGCCCCAGTGTGTGTGAATGTAAAAACGCTTTGACTAGAACAGCGCTTTATAACAACAGTCCAGTTACTTTCCTCGTTGACATTTTTGTGATTTTAGCACTTGTTTGCTTGGTATTAGTTTTACTACCTCCTATTTAATACTTTTTATCCCACTGACTGCAAAAATACTTGTTTTAATTCAACGTCAAACCATCTCGACATACAGCAGTTTTTTTTTTTTTTTAAATCATCGGGTTTTATAAATCCACCCTTTGGGCTTAAACATGTTGATATGATGCCGATTTGAGTGTTTAACACATGGTTCCTTAGAGCATGTGTCAAACTCACGGCCGCGGGCCGAACCGGGCCCCTCGCACGTTTTTACCAACTTGGGTTCACAGTGAATGTAATCTACCAAAAAGGCAGGAAACTGTTTTTCCAACTGCGACTATGCAACCCTTCAGGCTGAATTTGACAGATTTGCTGACTCGGAGACTCAGAAGGAGAGTTTCCACATCCAGGCTGTGTGGTTAGCATGCTTTCTAAAAACTTAATGTTTGTTTTCCTTGATTTGCTAAGGAACTTTTGTTGACTTTTGTAGGGCTTCAAATACGGGACAAAAGTCGGGAAAAAGTGACAAAAATGAGAAATGCATTAATACGGTGAGAGACATTTAACATCTTAAAAACTCTACATGTCTGGCCCTTGACTTGATTTTCCATTTAACAAAATGTTTAAAATATACTCTACATGTCAAAAAATAGTTTGTGTAATTGTTGTTTTTCTTTCCTCCTCTCCTCTAAAAAATGCTTCAAATGAAACAATAGAAGGAAAAATCACTTTAGACGCGTCCCCAAGTTTTCTCCTTGTTCTGACCGCCAAAAAGTTTATTTTAAAACAAAAACTGGAGTGCAATTATTATTTATTTCAAATACCAGCATTTACATCAGATACTTTGGTGTCTTTATTTTGTTTTTATGATAAAGTCTTACGGAGGCTAGTAACACTAAGTAATATTAATACTGAGATCATTTTCTTACAACTAAATCCCGACTTTAAATAATCGTGTGTGTGCTGCAACGCTGCAGGATCATATACTCTCTCTACTGTATGTACACACACACACACACACACACACACACACACACACACACACACACACACACACACACCTTTCACAACCTGAGTCTTATTTACATTGGCAACCATTTTGAGAATTAAATTAAAACATTTTGTGAACATGTTTTTTAAACCAAAACCCCCAAAACATCTGGTTTCAGCTCCATCTAAAGTTAGTCTTGGTTAAAAATGATGATGAACTTTTATTTGAGTTTTTATGTTTTCTGTTGGTCAAACAGAACATTTAAATATGTCACTGTAACGGTAATTTTTCAGTATTTTTGGACTTTATCGACAAGATCATTTCAATTTCATTTAGTGTCAAATCATCGCACGACACTTTCCAGATAGAAAAGCGGGTCTAGACCACACTCAATAAACATATCCATCCAGAGCAATTTCAGGAAAACATTGAAAGTATCTCAGAGTCGTATTGGTCCTTTCATCTGACTCTCAGCGAGAAGAGAATTAGCACAAGTCCCAAAATGTCAAACTAATCCTTTTTTACACAAAGCTTTCCTTTGATCGCCGTGGAGACCGCGTTACCAAACTGTATTTCCTCCACAATGGCGATGCTAAAGGCAGACGACTCAACCACTCTGCACAAGTTATGGACAACTTGAGGCAGATTTTGAGATTTTAAAAAACAAATAATTGTGTCAGATAAGAACAGTCAAAAGATGCATAAAAGTCAGACATGTCCGACACGGAGGAGTTCACAACAACAGACAGAACTAAAACAAAACCGTGTCAGAAGTCGGAGTCGTCTGTGGCGGAGTTATCGCCGTTGGCGGCGACCCCGAGCATCTGCGGGGGGTTTTCCCCAGGCTCTTCCTCCTCCTCCTCCTCCTCCTCCTCCTCCTGCTGCTTCTTCTTGTTGTGGTTCTTGATGTGAATGAGCAGACCCCTCTCAGTCATTTCGTAGATCTGACACTTGGCGCAGTGGTGGGGCGACACGCCCACGTGCCTGAACTGATCGGCCAGGTAGGTCACGATGGACTGGAAGCCTTTGTTACAGATGTGGCAGCGAGGGATGACGCCCGGGTGCTCCGTCTCCAGGTGACTCCTCAGACCCCAGCGCGACCCTTTATACCCCCTCTTCCCCGCCTCCGCCGGGCAGAGGTGGCAGGTGAACACGGCGGCCTGGTTGGCGTGGCGTTTCGTGTGCCGGTCCAGTTCGATCTGGGTGCGAACCGAGCGCTGGCACGGCACGCAGAAGAACTTCTTATTGGTGTCCAGGTTGTGCATGTGTTTTAAATGCACGGCCAAACCCGAGCCTCTCTTGAAGAACTTGCCGGGCGGCGGGCACAGCGTGCACACCAGCTGACTCGGACCCACGCCCGAGTTCATCCCCATCACGTCGCTGTAGTGCTCCCCGAGCTCCAGCACGCTCTTATTGCTCAAAACCTCCTCCTGTTTTTCCTCCTGCGCGATGTGCTTCCTCTTCTGCCTCGCGCCGTGTCTCGGCCTCGGCGCTGCGGGCGGTTTGGGCAACACGGGAGGAGGAGCTCTGGTGCTCTCTCCCACCACGGGGTGTGTAAATATCGGCTTTTTGGACGAGAGCGATTTGTCCACAGACATCGTGAACTGGTAGCTCTCTCCCTCCTCTTCGGGATTTGAATACTCGATGACGTAAACGCCGTCTTCTTCTTCCTCTTCCACCTCAGGGATCAAGTACTCCATCTCATACCGTGCGGTGTCTTTTACCTTCCCCCCGTCTTGACACTGTTCCTCCGCAATGTGTGTGTCATCTATTCTCACCACTCTTATCTGGTCCATCCCGCCTGCGCCGTCCCAGTTTCCATTTCCTGACACGACTGAAGAAGACGTTGCTTTTCTTGCAGGCTTGCCTCCAGCCGCCGGGCGTTCAGAAGATGTCTAACACAAGAAAAACAGGGGTTTTAAAATGTTTTGGAGGCACCAGATTCATTCAGTCATCAGAATACACCTTTAATTGTGTAAAATCATTGTTTTCTGGGTTTTTTTTAAGGGTCTTTAGTGAGATGTCAGCGTGTCACCCCACTGCTGCACCACGTCTCAGCTCTATAGTCTGAGTACAATTAAACAGTCTTTAATTAAACAAATAATTATTAAAGCCCATGTTGCAGGTTAACCACCACTGTTGATTAATGGGTTCATAAAGTACTCAAGGTATGTATATCATGTTTAAAAATATCTCCAAATAGTCATAATCCGTGTGTTGTCCTCAGGTCAAACTGATCCGTTTCAAAGTGTTTTATATCAGAAATATGGAATTCTTTCAATCAAATTGCCCAAAAATAACATGGATGATTCTATACAGCGTTCTCCAGGTAACAATGTTTACTTTCATTGAATTATTGGGGTGTTTTATTTAATCTTATAGCATTTAAATTCTTTTTTTTTTTTTTTTATGGTTTCAAAACAGTATCCGGACTAAACTTTGACATCTACCCAACTGAGATCCACTCAACATCCTCAGAGATAACTATTAGTCAAAATAATTAATAATTTCTGCCTTTTTGACTAAAAACTTATGTATAATTTGATATAAATGAGATTTGTTGACCATGAATTCCAAGAATAAGTGTAAAACCTGTTATTAAACCAGCTCAGGTTTTTTTTTTAAAGCGCATGGAAAAAGTGACAAAAACATGTTCATTTTAGATTTTGGCCTGAAAGGACAAGTTCATGGTTAATGAGAAGACAACACAGGGGTTAAAGGCCTGTTTTTGGTAGTTTTTGGTGTTGGCGGGCTTCTTTAACGCAATTCGGTGATGACGTCACGTTGGGGAGAGAAGCCCTAAAACAATGGTAACTGACTCGGGTGAGGGAGAGGTGGAAAGAACCACTAACATGTATGATGGCCCGCAGCCATATGATGTCGAACCTGTGAGACGTGAGAGGGCAAATGAAGAACTGATGGCCGTCAAAGCCAATTATACATGGTCCGAGGAGAGTGAGTGGAGAGTTGGAGATAGCTAGCGTTAGCTAGTCTACGAACAGCAGTGCATTCAATAACACTGTTTTTTACTGTCAGTGAATAGCACCGAGTGAAAGTCAGCGTTTTCTTTACATCTAGTGACAGTGATCATGTCGTTAGTTCAGATAAGTACAGCTATCTAGATCTAGAAACAGAAGGCATCGTGCTAGCTATGGGCTAACGTGCCAGTCCCACCTGAAGATCATCCCTAATTAAATCTTCCCCCCGCGTTGTAAACACATTTCGGATTAGATAGTCCAAGTTTTGATGGCTGCCTACTAGCTCCAGTAACCACACATTTTCCTGGTGTTGTAGCTAGTCTGTAGTCTGTTAGTCTAGTCTGTAGTCCGCTAGTCTAGTCTGTAGTCCGCTAGTCTAGTCTGTAGTCTGCTGCGCTGTGTTCGGCAGGTGCTTGTGCAGGCAGTGCCATCCCATGGAAACTGCAGCGGAGAGCTTGTGCTGTTGGGAAGTGAGTGTGTTCACTATTAGCTAGATTGTCAACATCGGCATGAGGCTTACCGTAGCCAGCTCTCTTTTTTGGCGGGCAGCACCGGTTGTGGTGCTTCTCGGTCTCCGGGCGCGGCGAGCAGAGAGGGGCGTGTGCACAGACGGCACGGCAGTGGGAAGAAGCCGTGCCCGCCTCTTCAACCCGTGAGAAACCATACTGACATCCCCCGTGTCGTAATCCTCCTCCCTGAAATGCGCGCTGCAGATCTTTGAGTTCTTGGTTACCGACGTCATTGAAAAATCTGCCCGCCTAACACGGACAAACTGGACCCACTGTCCGAGGGTGGCCTTGTCCTTCGTAGGGAAGCCATGGACCCTGTGTCCTGTGTGGGTGGTGTTTGTACACCCAGCACAAATACAGTTGTTCACCATGCTCAATCTATCTATCTATAGCTAGCTAGATCTATCTATCTATCTATCTATTTACCTACCTACCTACAGCTAGCTAGACCAGTATGCTAGCTATATCTGTCTATCTAGCTATCTACCAACCTAACCTATAGCTAGCTAGCTAGCTATACCAGTATGCTAGCTATATCTATCTATATATCTACCTACCTATAGCTAGCTAGCTAGCTAGACCAGTATGCTATTTCTCTCTCTCTCTAAATATACATATCTATAAATACTGTCTATTTATATGTCTAGCTAGATCTAGGCATCTATATCTATATCTATATTTATCTATGTATTATCTATAATCTGCTGAACACTCTCTTCCTTACACTGTTGTCTCCTATCTCTCTCTCGGCGGGCTGGTCCGTGGTCTCCCAACGTGACGTCATGCAATGCATTGTGGGGGAAAGGCGAACCACTGTAAAATAGTCCCTACTTTTTCCGTGTTATTTTCTGTTTTGTGATACCCAACATCATCATATACAGTGGATAACAGTTCAAATGTTTATTTCCAACAATCAATATGAGCAAATTCGTTGGAAAATTAAACCTGCAACATGGGCTTTGAAAGAAAGGTCATATATAACAAAAAGGTTAAAAACACATGTTGACACATTGCAACCCTTCTAATCTGGTAAAAGCTCCTTTTATACCAAGACCACCACATATAATATATCGTTCCAGAGAGCAGCAGCAATACTTCTTCTGTTTTAAATAAATATTCACTCACCAAGATGCTGCTGCTGGAGTCAGCCATCGCAGCAGACACTGCAAGGTACAACCGAAAAGATATTTATTTATTTTAACTCTGAACCACTTGGCAATGTGTCGGTTGAAACGCACATCTAATTTTTTAGATAGTAAAGCTTTTACTTGCTGCAGGAGGGTAGCTCTCCCAAAATGTCTATTTTCTTTCTGGGGAAATAAAAACATCAACAGCGCGGAGGGATACAGCGAGCGCATTGGAGCCGCTTCCGCCCCCTGGCGGCGCGGAGGGATAAAGCGCTTCCGCTCCCTGGTCTGCGCGGAAGGATACAGCGCTTCTGCTCCCTGGCGGCGCGGAGGGATACAGCGCTAACCCAAACACGTTAACCCTTGTGTTGTCCTCGGGTCAAAAACAGACAAAAATATGACACAAATATGTCCTTTTTGTCCCGTTTTTTTTTTTTACACCACTTTACTAACACTAGTTTTTGGAATTCGTGGTCAATAACCCTCATTCATATAGAATTTGAGTTAAAAAAAAGCAGAAATTGTGAATTATTTTGACAAATAGCTAATATCAGAGGAACGTACAGTTGAGTTTAATCAGGAATGAAAGTGATCAATTGTATTTTCAAAGAGTGTTGTATGGAATCCAATCCATTTTTGTGGTAATTTGGTTAAAAAGAAACCCATATTTCACATATAGACATTTTAAAGGGGTAATATTAAACCCGAGGACAAAAAGAGGGTTAATAATAACAGTAATAATCATTTATACTTTATTAACCCCGCAAGGGGAAATCTTATGTTTTCACTCTGTTACCAGGCCTGAATTACATACACGTGCTCAGTACGTATACATGCACTAATGGAGAGATGTGGGGGGGGGTAAATAAAAACAAGAGTACATAATACACATATAATCAAATTAAATATACTTAAGGGAGTGATCACCTTCAGGGAGTCAATGTAACAGTCCTCAATTAGATTTTTGTTGTACCCAAACAAATACATCATTGTATCACACATCATTTATAGTTTAAGACGCTATTAGGTGGTGTTTTCTTCTAGCAGATCCTATTAATTGAATAAATAATACAGATCAACAATGTACTCTTTTGAAGCACGTTCAGACTTGCTATATTAAATAAACGTATTCTTTTTATTATCATTTTATTGTATTTTATTTATTTATTTATTTTTTATTAGTTTATTTGACAGGGACAGTGTACATTAATTAACATTGTTGTAAATGCACCATAATTAGCCAAAAAGCTATTTTTCATCCGTTGTCCCTGGACAGATCTTAAAATAGTCTCCTATTAGTTTTTCTTAATATGGTGGAGAATGTTTAGGTTTAGTTTATTTATTTTTATTATTATATTATTTATTATCATTTAATTATATGAAAACATAAAAAAAGAAAATGTATTTAGTATGTTTTTTAGTGTTTTCCTCCACACCAGTTGGGGGCGCTAATGCACAACATCGTTGTTTGCCAACCGTCATAGAAGAACGTCTTGCCAGGCGCATGCGCAAACCGGTGGAGCGAATCAGCGGTGACTTGCTAGGCTCTCGTAGCGTTCAGTCCGTATGGAATAGCGCTTTTAGCTAACTGTCGTACACAGTTGTTGTTTAACCGTGAGTCGTTGCTACCGAGCGGGGATTAACGCGACCGAGGCGTGAAGGAATATGCCCAAAAATAAAGGTAAGATCCTGGGGCGGACAGTGTTGTTAGCTAGTTATCTGTCGAGCCCGCCGTGAAGGCACACGCAGTGGAAACGTGACACCGAGCAGCTAACGCGAGTTAGCAACGCGATTTAGCATCACGGAGTCCTTTAACAGCTGGCAACGGTCTCTCCGTGTAACCTACTCACTTAACAACGATTCTGCTTGGGTAAACGTTAAGCTGGTTTAGGCCATTAAAAGTTGTTTAACGCTTTGGGACTGCCAGTCAGCTAAGAGCACTTTAGCTAATCCCGTTGATAGCTGACACAGCTAACTAGCTAACTAGCTAGCTTGTTGCTAGGCAAACCCCACCCGGTGTGGCCCGTGACATGTGAGACTTTTCTTTCTTTAATTTTCTATCCCGATGTTATATCAAAGTATCCTCTAATGCTGTATATCTATTCATTTTGGAGATTGTGAGGAACTATTGATATTGGTTGAACTAATTATGGTATGGAAACCTTCATTTCCTTTGTGATAAATAAAGTATTTCTATCTCTATTTATCCGTTAAGATAGCTAACTAAGTAACTAACTAACGTGAAATTGTTACAAGGAGCTAGTGTCTAAAAATAATGAGTTGGTATCGAACTAACTCTTTATTTTGACCAATTAGGATCTTTTGTTGTAATCACATTGGCAGCAATGGACCTCCATAAAGAGAAAAAGTAAAGTACAAGTAACTCAAATGTGTACTTGAGTACAGAACTAGAGTAAGTGTACTGTTCACATGCCGGTTATCTGTAGAGTATGTGTGTCATGACGATAAGTAGACTTAGCTGAGACTGAGAGCTAAATGGTTAACATCGTTATCTTGGTCAATAGAATCCATAAAAATGTGAATGGACAACTTTAATTGATATCTTTCTGTTCTGTTACAGGAAAAGGAGGAAAGAATCGGCGACGTGGAAAGAACGAGAATGAGTCCGAGAAGAGAGAGCTGGTGTTCAAAGAGGATGGACAGGGTGAGTTAAGTTAACTAAAGATCCATCTTTACGATGCAGGATGTGTGCTTAGTTAGGGTTTGAATAATCACTGGTCTCACGATTCATTTTGATTATCATGATGCATCACAATGCACCACCTCCTCAATTTTATTATATATTGCTACACGTCGTTTTAATCAACATATTCAAGCAGTCAGATATAAATGAACTCCCCTTTTTATTGCATCTGCTCTTTAAAAAAAAGACAATTCCTATATGTAGCAGAGTCTGAACACCGCAGACAAAAGACCAAAAAATAAATAAATTCAACAAGCAACATCAGTAGGCACTAATCAATTATGGTACGCCACTGCATCAATGCAGAATTGTCCAGGTCCGCATGGCAGTGCGTTGATTCAATGATTCATTTCCAACACCCCTAGTGCTTGGTTAAAGGTTTTCAGAGCTACCTCCAGGACACCCAATAACCCTTTGCTTTTGGTCTGATAATGTGTTACTGTAGTAACTAAAGTCATCATATTGTATTTCTACTGGTCGGCAGTTAACATTGATTAAAAACTGAAAAACAGGGCGCCCAGATAGCTCAGTTGGTAGAGAGGGCGCCCATATATAGAGGGTTACTCCTCGACGCAGCGGGCCTGGTTCGACTCCGACCTGCGGCCCTTTGCTGCATGTCGTTCCCCCTCTCGCCCCTTTCATGTATTCAGCTGTCCCGTGGAATAAAGGCCTCAAAATGCCCAAATATTATCCTTAAAAAAACTGAAAAACAAGCTAACTTTCACATCTGAGTAGAGCTGAAACGCTCAGTCAGCCATCAGATAATTGTTTAATAATTTAATCTTCCAATAGGGCGGCCCTCTTTTAGCCGATTAGTCGACTAATCGGGCGTTTATTCTTAGTCGACTAAAAGTTCTTTACTCAATTAGTCATGACTTATTTCCATAAAACCTATGAGCACATCTCTGGTAAACACAAGATTGAAAGGGATGTTTTTGCACGATTGTTTGTGGGGATTTTACACCTCTGTTGATTAAATCAACTCGATTAGTCGATAAAATCAGATGTGTGTTAGTCAACTGAGAATTTCTTTAATCAAGGACGGCTCTAGATTGCAGTGTCTCATATTCTAATTTTCTTTTATTACTGTAAACTGAGTATCTTTGGGTTTTTGACCGTTGGTCGCGCGAAAAAAGCAATTTGATAATAGTTTGTTTCTGTCATGCATCAAACAAGAATGCTGAACATTTTCTTCTCCAGTGTAGGGCTGCAGGAGTTATAGAGTGATGGTATTGTTCATTTTCAATTACAGCAGCAGTGTGTAGCGTTGAAAACAAATTGCAAGGTTATAGGAAGAGTTTTGCTGTTTTTAAGGGCGTTTTCACACCTAAAAGTCCGGACCAAGGTCAGAACCAGCGTTGATGATTAATTACATTTACATTTGATCCGGTTCTTATTGGTTTCACCGTGATTTTTCTAGCGCCCTATAGAACTTATTAACGGCGTTAACGCAAACCCATTTTAACAGCGGCCATTTTTTATTGCACGATTAACGTTCTTTTTGGCCTAGCGAACTTTGTAGTTCTTTTTCCACATGCTGTTGCAACAACTACTACCTGATCCCAGGTAGTACCCACCTGATCTAGCTATACTGGAAAGAAAACAACAGGCAGACCACAGACGCGCCGTTTGGGCTCGCAGGTCGGCCAAAGAGTAGTAACGTTAAGTTTTGAGTGGATTTCCCCAGTCTGAAATACCACTCGATGGCCAAGCACACAGCTGATTGATTTTCAGAACTTTTCTGCTAAAACTCATCTTAATTCGATGTACATCACAATTACTGCATCATAATGGAGGTTAAACATTTCACAGTGTACTCAAGAAGAAATCTAAGGACTTGTTTGTGTAATTAATTTAGTCAACACAATTGAGCTTTTGTTTTTTTTCAGGGAGCAGCATAGAATTAATGTAAAAAGAAGTTAGTTAAGACCAGGATTATGCCATTTCCACTTTATTTTTTTTGCAAAAGCTCTCCTGTTCTTTCTCTACTGGCCTTTTTATTGTGTACAACTACAACAGTAGAACCTTCTTATTCAGACACCAGGGACAATAAGGCCTCTTCTGTTTCCATCCCTCGGCTCTGCCTTCAGCTTCTCTCTTTTATGTGAAATTATGTTTCCAGACTTGCAGGAAAATTTGGTCTAAGTCGCACACTGTGGCTTTGGCTTATATATCCGATAATTCTCATAAACTAGATGCTTTCCCACAGGAAATTGGTTAGGGGCTGTGGTGAGAGCCGCCCATGAATGTAGTTACTACAATAGTATAAACACTCGCCTTACTCCTTAAAATGTTTCCTTTGCTGTGTGATTTTAAGGCTCTGACACACTAAACCCGCCAACCATCAGCAGAAGCGGCAGTCGGAACACACCGAAGCGACTTGAGCGTGGGTCCTGCGTGTGCGCGGGACATAATACGTCTTTATAACAGCAGTCGGCACTAATCTGTATTGGTGCCCAAAAAATTAAAACTGGCAGCTGATTGGACGAAAACTTCTCTGCAATTTCAAAGCCAGACCATAATGGCGGCTCGTTACAATACAATCCCATATTTTATGAAAATAGTTCACCGAAACGTGTTTCTGAAAACATTTTAAGTGATAAACGGGCCGTGCAGTTGCTGAATCCGTCTTCATTTCAGATCGACGATCAGTTTAAAAGAGTTTTGTCAGATTTTGAGAGGCATTAAGGGCGTTTTATGGTTGTGTGTAATCTCCACGCTCCTCGTTGTCGTGGCCGTTTCGGAGTTCTGCGTCAGGGTCACAAAGGTGTTAGCGTGTGTGAGAGAGACAGCGGTTGTCTTTGAAGCAAGTTGTGACTCTGGAGTCGTAGTGAGACAAACAAAGTGTCTCCCCGGTGCTTTCTGACCACTGTGGGAAAATCTTTAGCAGGAAAAGTTAACTGTCACCTTGATTTCATGTTGTTTTTGGAGAAGGAGAACCAGGAAATGAGTTGGGGGAATGCAACAAGTCAATTCTACGCAGAACCATTAAGCAGCCTTTTGTCACACTCATCCTGCTCGTCATTTCCTGGTTAGCACTCCACCAATCAGATTGGTCATTGAGTCTGACTGCCCGCCTTCCGATTCAACATGTCAAATCGGCCCAAATGAAGGCCGCCGGCACGGAACAGACTCAAGTCACTGACCTCGCCAGACTGTCCGATGGACGGTAATCGGGTTGGCGTGTCAGCGCCTAATGCTGCCCAAATCTTATAATATATATGATACAAATGTTAGAATTGTAGCAGAGTTAATGTGTTTATTTCAAGTAAGGCAAGACACCTATTAAACGGCGGGAAACCTATAAGTAATATGCATTTTATTTCATATCTGACTGTATCAGCACTTGGTTGGTGTAAATGTCGTGACCTGTCTTTTCATCACCTTGGTTTAACAGTCGTTCTCTTGTGTCTTCCAGAATATGCTCAGGTGATTAAAATGCTGGGGAACGGACGTCTGGAGGCCATGTGCTTTGATGGAACCAAGCGGCTTTGCCATATCAGAGGAAAACTCCGGAAAAAGGTAGGAATGTCCTGAGTGTCCCCTCGCACCTCGCCCCCCCACACACACACACACACACACACACACACACACACACACACACACACACACACACACACACACCCTAACCAGCCCACACAGGAAACCTCCTAACATGATGCTGAGTCGGCGTGTTGTTAATGGTCAGTCAGCCACCATTCATGCAGCAGCGTGGACTCAATTGACCGCGTGTGTGTGGGGGGTCACCGAGTGCAATGTGTTGCTGTATGACACGAGGTAATCTCTCTCTTTCTCTCCCCCCCTCCCACCTCTAGGTTTGGATTAACACGTCGGACATCATCCTGGTCGGACTGAGAGATTACCAGGTGTGTTGGCCGCTCACACATGACACAGAACAGACTGTTAAACCTTTTGCATTTAACATTTTAAGGGTTTTTGTGCTCTGAAATGGAAAAGGAATAGTCAATAACAAACGTCTAAAAATATCAGTCAGTTTGAAGTTTAACAAAAACTTACCCATTTACATATAAAGGAACAAGGCAACTCGGCTATTTTAGATTTTATTGATAAATGTCCTGGTCTTGTGGACTCATGTTAAGTTAAGATCTGAACTTTTTAAAGCAAGTATAAAGGGGATATCTGGTCTTTGTTACCAGTTAATCTGTAAAATCAAGAAAAGGCGCATTAGATGATAAATACTAGGTGCAGGACAGAAGAACGTGTATAAGACAGTCTGCACACTAGATAATGCTCCCATGAAACGGATATTTATTTAATTACCACCAAGGTCTGAAGAAGAGCAGGACGCTTAAAACGTCACCATACCTTGCTGGTAAGTTATTATTAAATATGTTTTATTGGAGCATTGTGCGGACTCTTTATTTCTCAAACTAAATCCACAAAAAAACATTTCTGTCTGGAGAAAAATATTCATACTTTTTGTTCATCCTGTCATGATTATTGTAACTTCATCAAGCATTCAGTGAGTTTTTTTTTCAGTCGCTGCAAAATAAAGCTGCTTGACTTTTACCCAAAACTAAGAGACCAGATACTTCTAGATCACAATTTAAAATGATGTGAATCATTTCCAAGGTATTCGATTGGGACAATATATTAAAGCTCTTCTCAGAGTTCCCTGTAAGTCTAGATTTACTACCAAGGGTGACCGTTCCTCTGCTGTGTGTTCACAGTTTGCACCGATACATCAGTATTGTCCAGCTAAAAACACTCCTTTTTGAATTGACTTTTAATTGTGTTGATTACGGTTTCTTGCTATATATTAAGTATATATAATAATATTGTATTTGTAGCTGTATATTTACAAAAAATGTTCACTTGTAATCAGGTTTTTGTACAGTGATCTTCAGTTGATCCATGTATGTCATTTGGTCTCATGTATGTACCTCTTATCATTAAAGCACTCAACCATTGTAAACCTAAACACTGCAATACCACAACTTGTGTTTCAGGACAACAAAGCTGATGTCATCCTGAAGTACAACGCAGACGAGGCTCGCAGTTTGAAAGCCTACGGAGAACTGCCGGAGCACGGTGAGTTAAACCCACACCTCAGCTGCTGGATCCAAAAACAGGACACAACTGTAGTGAAACACGTCCAGGAACATTCCCCTTAAGGAAGGCTGAAATTGGTGAAATAAAGCGTGCCGTTTGCGGCGCTCCACACCGTGCGCATGCCGCCGTAGATGGCGTTGGCACAGAGACGTTTATGCGTAACACATTGTTCCTTGCAGTACTTTCCGAAACACCAGAGGGCGTGTGACAATACTTCGAAAGTCAACTAGAAGGGACTTGACCCGATATCGCTTAGAGCACTTTTAACCCTTCCCCTTAACCATGAACTTGTACTTTCAGGTCAAAAATGAAATTTTTTTTGTGCTTTTCCGATGTTTTTGTCACTTTTTCTCATTTATTTGTCACTTTTTCCAGCTTTTGGTGCTTTTTTTTTAACCCTGAGCTGGTTTAATAATAGGTTTTACACTTATTCTTGAAAATTCATGGTCAACAAACTTCATTTATATCAAATTATACATGTGTTTTTAGTTAAAAAGACAGAAATGAATTATTTTAACTAACAGTTAAGATCAGAGGATGTTGAGTGGGTCACAGACGGGTAGATGTCAAAGTTTAGTCCCGATACTGTTTTAAAACCATTAGAAAAAAATAATTCAAATGCTATAAGATTAAATGAAACACCCAAAAAATCAATGAAACTAATCATTAATTTTACCTGAAGAATGTTGTATGGAATCATCCATGTTATTTTTGGGCAATTTGGCTGAAAGAAATCCATATTTCTGATATAAAACACTTAGAAACGGGTCAGTTTGACCTGAGGACAACACCAGGGTGTTCTGTACATGGAGAACAACACAGATGTGTGTACAGACGAACCTGTTCTCTCCAGCTGACGGTGTTTTTTTTTTTTACAAAAATGGGGCCCAAAAATGGCGCAGTGGACAGTTAAAAAAAAAAAAAATAAATTCTGAGGTGCAAGACCACGCGCCACGACAGCCTGCGGGGGTCTTTACGCGCTGGAAACGGCAGCCATGATGACGTCATTTCATGGTGCGCGCCCCTCACCTTGGGAACACCGCGGCTACCAAAAACAAGCCATATTCCCTAAATCATTTCACACGTTGTAATTCAAATATTTTTTTCTGTTTTATGAACACGAGTAGTATTTTATTTACTAACATTTTCCCGTCCGCCTTGTTTCTCGCAGCCAAAATCAACGAGACAGACACCTTCGGGCCCGGAGATGACGATGAGATCCAGTTTGATGACATTGGCGACGACGATGAGGACATTGATGATGTACGCTCCTTTCATTTTATAATTAACTTTTCCTGGGTGTCTGTATTTAATACTGCTGGCAGTACGACGCCTATCCCTGTTTGCAGCCTTCTCCTAAAACGATAAAAGCTGGATAACCATCTTCAGTGATGAAAACTGAATGCAGCAAATGAGCAGAAACTCCCAATAATTTCCTTTTTTTTAAAGCATAAATAAAGTTTTAAAAGGGCAGAATTAAAGTTATAAAACCCTCTGTTTTCTCTCTTTTACAGATCTAAAGACCTGCTACTGGAGGGGGAAGGTGGGATTTTACTAGAGATGCTCCAATTGGAATATTTTGAGCCAATACACCGCACCGATTATGATTTTTTTTTTTTTTTTTTAATTAAGATCAGCCTATGCCAATCCAATACAGTTTATTAATATACAGTATATTTCAATTCCAGTAAACGTCTATGCTTGTTTTTTGAGAACTTTAAGTGCATTTTACGTAGGGGGGGGAAGAAACAACACCAGTACTTTATAGTTTATTGTTGACATGAATGAATATGCGATGCTGCTTTTAGTACGACTGTGTTGAGTTGTCACGTAGCGACTGCAGGGCGACGCCGCAGGCTGCCTGGGGACTGAATGACGACTCTGCCTTCATGCGTTGGATTGGAGAATTTAGGCTGATCACCAGCATCATATGTAGGGTGAATATCCAAAGCATTGCTAGATTTTCACATTTTTTGTTTTGAACATCAACAAAATTCACAAGTTTTTCTTCTCTTTTTTTTTTTATCCTGTATTGTCTGAAAACACGTAACTACTTAGAGGAGGCTCACGCCGATACCATGACTGCAGAATATCGGGCACGAAAGGAGTCATCTTTTTAAAAATGTATTTATATTGATTTCACACTATGTGGAATTTAGCAGCAAGCACCGAATCTCTGGATTCGTCAATAAAAATATAAACCATTTTGTTTGTTTTCCTTTGGCAGTCTGTATCATTGTAGCCGGGGAGACCGTTTACGCAGTTTTAAGGCAGTTTGATAGCTGTTTATAAAAGAAAGATAACACATGAGCACGGCTTTGTATCTTTGTTTACGTCATATTCCACTGACATCGTATTACAATGAACTGTTTGCTCGTTTTGGATTGAACCATGGCCTGAATGAAGGCGATCTCTCTCTCTCTCTCTCCTCTTGAATTTAAAAAGAAGACTCAAAATGTTATTTTTCTATTGTTTCCCTTATTTGTGTTTTCTGTGCGTTTGTTTCCGTGTTGGTCTCTTCGCTGCTCGCTCGTTCTGTGGCTGCAACACACGTCACGGTGTCTCTAGACCAGCGGTTCCCAAACCTTTCCTCCGCCAACACAACCTCAGTCGCTCTGAACCTCCTAGAAAATACCAAGATATACAGTAGTTTATGTTCCTTCTTACCCCCTCTGGAAACTGCCCCATGTTCCCCGAGGGGGGGGCCCAGCACCTCAGTTTGGGAACCGCCGCTCTAGTCTTCATGGGGCCGGTCGCTGTTGTTGCTGTAACTCTGAATTAATAAAAAAAAAAAATGTACTATGATGTTTGAAGGCTGGGTTTCCAATAAAGATCTTAACTCCACTGACCTGGCATGGTGATTTTTGGAGCGCTACACGCACTTCCTGTGCCGGTCTGAGGGTGGCGAGGTTGAGCTAAAGTAGAAGGATGTGTCTGATGGAGCGGCCTCTCGCCCTTCAGAGCTGGTCCGGGGCGCATTATGTCTGTCCTGATACTATTTCTGTCTTTATTAGCCGATGTGCCCTTGAGCAAAGTGCTAAAGCCCCCCCCACCGCTCTGATCCTGATCCCTGACTTGTCTGTTTCAGTGTGCTTTGACTTCTTCTTTTCCCATATTGTCATTACTTTTACATCATATGTTGTCCAGTTGTCTTTCCCCAAACGTTAGATTCTCCCAACACATCGTTGAATGCCCATGAAGGAAAATCTTAATACGGGTTGTTGAGGTGTTCTTTTCTTTTTTACAACTCTTTATTAGCATATTTTCAAAAACAATTTTCAGTGCAATCGTGATCTGTGTATAGGACAAAAGTAAGGTTAAATATATACACATATACACACAAGTGTGTATGTATATACAAATATATACACATACAGCATACATACATATACTGCATACATACATATGCATACTGGATGTTGAGGTGTTCTGTATTTTATCTGGATTAAAATCTGAATCTGCTGAAAAATTTGCCCAAAAAATTAGAAAACAGATGCTGCACATTTTCCGTTATTAATTGATTAATAAAATAGGGGCCAATTAATTCTGTCAATGAACTAATTGATTAAACGACTACTGCAAACTGTTGGGTAGTTCAATTTATATTTAATAAACGTTTTTTGAAAATGAATCTTAATTTATAAAGCAACAAACTGTCAGCTAAATTAATTTATAAGTACAGTGAAATGTAGTGGAGTATACGTGTTTTGTACTGTATTTAGTTACATCCCCCCACTGACACGCAGTATGTGATTGATTTGGGTTTATTTACCATAAAATGATGTTTGTAGTTATTTATAGAGGCTTGTGTGTGAGTGACCCATATTGCATGTCAACAACAGCCTGCCTCAGTTTCTGTAAGTGTGACGTAACTCCGCCGCGGGGGCGCGCTTGTGCCTGGCACGTGCGCTCTGACACGAGCCAGAGGAGGGGCGCCAAATCAAGACACGTGAGTGGCAGAGTGGGGGGTTAACAACACACCTTTGTATTGTAAACATAACAGCTATAAACCTTTTAATAAAGGTGTTTTAATTGTAGTTTTACTCGACGGCTGTTTTTTTTTTTTCCTGCCAAGCCACATAGCTGTTGAACAGTTGGTTGCTAGGCGACGCGTACGTAATGACGTGAGTGGTGATTTTTGGCGCATTAATATGTAAATTAGCCAACTAACGGAAGCGGGTGCAGGTTTTTAGACCGCGATGAAATTAATTTAAAGAATAACATTTTTTATTATTTTATTTATTTTATTTTAATTTATTTTTTATTTTTATTATTTTATTTTTAATGTAATTATTATTATTATTATTTTTAATTTAAATTTTTTTTTTTTTTGGGATATTTACATCCACATAACATTTTAAATTGACAAGGGAGAAACTAGACCCCAAACGTTTTGCGCCATTGATTGAATTTTTAAATATGGCTACAACATTAGAAAATCATAGCATCTCAGAAGGACATTTTTGCTAGCTAGCATAAGCCCTCCCTCCCTCCATCCATCCCTCCCTCCCTCCCTCCATCCCTCCATCCCTCCCTCCATCTCTCTACCATAGGCTCCTCTCCTAGCATCATATTCTCCTCCGTCTTCTCCCTGAGTCATTGTGGTGCCCAGGCGGTCTCCTGTTCGGGTTGCAGCGGCTCTCTGGATCTCGTCACGTCCCCTCTGATGAAAATATTCGACGACGTTTCAAAATGACTGAAGTGGCTCCAAGCTGCACTGAGATGACAGGTGAGAAAAAATATGCTCTCATTTATACATTCAGTTTATTCCCATTAAATGTCAAGCGATGGGTGTTGCTTAAACCCAAACACACACATCTAGTTTATAACGTTATTGATAAGCCCTCCTACCAATTTAAACGGATAAGACTGAAGATGTTCACCACTGATCACAGACCACACATGTATGATTTGCACTTGATATTTTATATTTTAAAGAATAATGTCACCACATAAAATGGGAAATGTAGGTTTTATTTTTTCCTTTTAACTATATATTTACTATTTACAGAGATAATTTTTCAATATATTTGCAGCCTAGGTTTTTAAATGTTTTCCTTGCTACTTCCTTACAATATTTTTGACCATGTTTGCATATGTAGCCTTTTGCAGTCTAACGTAACTTATAAATGCCAGAATATATATTGCTGCATTTCATACAGTATTCTTAAGGGAAATGTGTTAGCATGTATTGTCCTTATGGCTCCAAATGTTCATTTTTAGCATTTAAACCACTACATCTCTGGCTAGTAACTGACTGACAGATTGGCTGCTAAATATAAATTCCTCATATCAGCCATGTTCCTTCATTAATGCAGCAGCTTCTTGTCAGCTTCATATCAGAGACTGTTAATATTATAATATCCAGTCTATGCTTCATATCTCACATAGGCAACCTCACCTGAAAACAGCTAATACGACCTTAAAAAAAACATGTGATTTAGCTGATTTTTTTTTTTTTTTTTGCATATGATGCAATTTTTGAGTAAGGATGAAGCAGAGAAACCCCATGGGACACTTGGGACTTAGCTCAGATTTGCATGTATTTGCATATCTAATAACTGTGCGTGTGTGTGTTGAGAGGACGTTTTCAGCCGTCCCACTGTGTGTTAAGTGTGTGTGCACAGACGCTTTCATAACAGCTTTAGAAATAAAAACACAACAGGAAGAAGGCTAAAGGTTACACTCAGGGGTGCTGCATCGACCCCTGACCCCAGAGGGGACACGGTGACTGACAGCAGGTTTATTGCATTTAGATGTCGTTGACAAATGTCACCACTCCAGCTTTACATTTACGCTATATTTGCTCTTACTCTTAGGCGGCGTAGCATGACTCATGTCTGACTTTTCTCTCCACAAAAACCCAGCGCTGGCCCCTCCTCCTGCACCGCTGATCACCAGCAGGAATGCATCTCCTGCTCGATCTCCATCCAGTCACAACAGCCCTCCAGGTAAACCGCCAATCACATTACACCCTTTGATCTGCTGCCCTTATCTTCATAATCAAGATAGAGCTGTCAACTATAACATTAATCAGACACTATTTTGATAATCAAATAATCGGTTTGAGTCACTTTTTATAAAAAAAAAAAGAGGAAAAAGTCTCTGATTGCAGCTTCATAAATGTGAATATCTTTTTGTTTCTTCTCTCCTCTGTGACAGTTAACTGAATATATTTGTGTTGTGGACAAAACAAGACATTTGAGGACGTCATTTTGAGATTCGGGAAATACGGATCGACATTTTTTAACCATTTAGACATTTCTAAACCAAACAACTAATCAATTCATCGAGAAATTAATTGAGAGATTAATCTACAATGAAAATAAACGTTTGTTGTAGACCTAAATCAAGGTGAAGAATAACGGGAATAATAATGTCAAAGCTGCAGGATGGTGTTTTTACATCTTTTTAAATTACATCTGGGTCAGTCTCTATTTATCCTGTCGTTATTTATGATCTTTAAGCGTGATTTATGCTTCAGAGGAAGCTCTACGCAGAGCTTAAGCCTTTCGCCGTAGCCTACTTCAGTGCAGGGACGTAGCACGAAATCCACAGCCATTCATTCTAGCATCTTTTTGGGCCCTTCTCACATGAGGGCCCTGCGTATTCCGTCCCCCTGAGTCCGATGCCCCTGCGCAAGTGGACTGAGAAACAAAGTGTCTCCTCTGTGCTTTCTGACCGTGGTCAAAGTCAAAAGTCAAAGTATTTTTACTGGTCTCCCTAAGGAGAAATTAGTTTTGGACATTGAGTAACTTACTTTGCTGCAAGAGTTACAGACACAACGACAAGCACAGGGTTAAAAACTATTATAAGAAAAATATACAGTCAACATATGGGCGACTCAAGGGCCTGTGCAAATTGCAGATTTACGATTTTCTATACTAAAATAAGATAAAAGCCATACTTCAAAAACAAATAAAACAAAAACAATTTAATTCATCCTTTTCATCCATCACAGTCACAAATATACATTAAAAAATCCATAGTCATACGTTCATCGCTGCTCAGTAATGAGCTTTACTGCGAGAGGGACAAATGAGACCTGTTATATTTACACAAAGGAAGGAAGCCTGTTCCTCTTTTCTGAGTTCAACAGCTCAAACTGAGAAAACAACATGAGTTATCAGACAGGATGGTCTTAGCCGGCCTGATTGTTGCCTGTTCAAAAAGCTCCTGCGGGTTGAGAGGTGCAGGTGTTCCCATAATTTTACCTGCCGTCTTAACCAGATTGAAAATCTGGGTTTTAGATTTTACTGTCAAATTCCCAAACCAGCTGGTAATACCATACCGAAGAATTGACTCTATTGTTGCTCCTTAGAAGATTAACATAATATTTTTTCTTTCTCCATGTTGTTTATGGAGAAGGAGACCTGGGAAATGAGTTGTAAGAAATGGGACGCTGCCAAGCCACAGCCATGCGGACCAATCACAGCTGTTGTGGTCGCCTCACAGCGACGTGTTGTGACATTTTTTGTGATGTGCACATCAGGCAACGGCGTATTCAGATGACGTCTGGTCTGTGGTCGGTATCTCCACGTACCGGCATACGTACCGACAGCGTAGATTTTAATGTGATTTAAATTGGCCTTGAGATGTTTCTGTGTTTTGTCACAGTGTTTTTACAGTATGTATTATACCCTTAAAGAAAATGCATCTTGTTGAAATAGCAAATTAACTAGAACATATACTTGTCTGAAATCAAATCAAACAAAGATAAAATGACACAATACTATATGAAAACACCCAGTGGTGTAAAGTACATTTACTCAAGAACTGTACTTAAGTACACATTTGAGGTACTTGTCCTTTACTTGACTATTTAGATGTATAGTTCTACTCTTCTACATCTCAGAGTTAAATATTGTACTTTTGCTCCACTACATTTGTCTGACAGCTTTAGTTACTGACAGCTTTTCATCCCCTTCCTGTCTGGGGGAAAACCTCATATCCCCAGATGTGTTCAGTCTTTAAAAAGTCCTCTTGTAGCAGCTGGAAATTGCAACACACACATTAATGCAGCAGGAATATTAATACAGAAACATCAGATAGAAGAGGAAAACACTGACAGGGAACATTGTACTGCAAAATCAATACTTTTACTTCAACTATATTTTGCTGATACATACTTATGCAAGGTTTTAAATTCAGGACTTTTACTTGTAGTGGAGTATTTCCAGTGTGTTGGTATTACTTTTACTTCAGTAAAGGATTTTAATACTTCTTCCACCTCTGGACCTCTGGATATAAAACATAAATGTGCGACCTGCGGGCAGTTGAACGCATCTTTTTATTCTTTCACCTGTGAAGGCAGCATTTAGCAAAAGAGCAACTGGAGAAAATAGAGAAGACACAACGGATGAGTAACTCTCCAGCTGGTGGAGCTGTGTGTGGTCTGTCCTGTTCATCTGTCCCTAACACACACACACACACACACACACACACACACACACACACACACACACACACACACACACACACACACACACACACACACACACACACAGGAGGAAGTATGCGGATCCTTTATTAAAATGATTAATACCTCAGAGTAAATAAAATTACCAGGGCCACGCGGACTATGCGGACGCAGAATTCTTCCAAATTTTTCCAAATTTTTCCGCAGATTTCAGAAAAATAAAAAATATAATATAAAACTCAGAATGTTAACACATCTCCAACCCAAGCAAAAAAACAGTCCACGAAATTCTGCAGATTTCTATTCTGGATCATTGCTGTAAACTGTGAAAAATAAACCTGTAGAGTCAGTTTAGGTCTAATAATTACTAGTCCTAGTAGTCCTACATTTAAATAAGTATTAGCAGTTGAATAAATTGAAGTACATCAAATAAAAATACTCGTTGTTGCGTTGTATCTCAACTCAAATTTTACTAAGCTTTTGACTGTGTCTCACGGTTCTCGTCAGCATGTTGGTTGTCATGGAAATGCAGATGTTTCCATGACTCTGCGAACCTCTGTGTTTACATCTGCATCTCCATGGCAACCGAGCACAGTTAATCTGCTGATGAGGACCGTGTGATACAGCTGAAAGCTCCACAACAAGCAAGTGATTGGTTGAGATTGTTCAGTCAGCTGCTGTTTCTCAACAAATATCTCTAGTGTTTTTTTGATTTAGTGTTTTTTGATTTTCATGCTTTCAGATCAGTTAAAGAAGGAAAGGCAGGACAGAAGGAACAGAGACATAAAGAAAGAAAATGAAGAATTTAAGAGAGAGAATTTAAATAAAGATAAAAAGAAGAAAAAGAAACAAGTTTCTCCAGGTAATATGTCTTGAATGAAAGTGAAACATATCTCGCATACATTGTCGCTCGCCTACGCTTCGGCCTACATGACCATCGGGTTTTTTAACCAGTTGTTTTCAATAAGGTAACGTCTAAAAGTAATTGTCTTGTTTAGCCAATGCCTGACTGTTTTTCAGAGTATCTGAAAAGTCAAGGAAATGAGGGGAGATAGAGAGAAATTGGAAATAAAACAAAGGTCCCTAGTCAGATGTGACCCGGGGGGATTTCTTATTCATATTTATCTCATGTTGAATCTGCAACAGTGCTCCCAGCGTACTGCGTGTCAACCTGTTTGTGTTCATTTAATTGAAAATGTGCTCATTAATATGCACCACTAAACCTTGCATGATGACTTTAACAAGTAATCCTAAAAGGGAAAGGGAAATTAAAAACTCACTCTCACTGCCTTTGGTGGGTCGGGTGGCTACATTGCATCACTTACAGCAAAGGTCATGGAGAATAATATGGGAAAAACAGCATTATCCAGCGTTTTAACCGGATATTCTCTGGTCCAGCTTAGCCACAAACACAACACAGCATCCATCAGTGCGTTAGCGTGTTGTTCATTACAGAGTCTGTTTGTAACCATTTTGCGCTTTACCTGTTCAACAGACTTTAGTAGTTTAAGTTAGATAATACAGTCAACTGTCCTGCTGTCACAGCCGTAAACTAACCACAGACAGCTGCCTCGGTCATGGATTCACGGCAGTGCGTTGCTGCCAAATAAATCTAGGCCAGGGGAAACATTGGATATTTGGCGTTATTTCAGCAGTGAAAATAAAACAATTCTGGCCTGGTGGGGGATCCCGTTCTGTGTGTTGTAGGGAAAACCTTGTCTGAGGTATATTCAGACACAGTAAAGGACAAATATTGAGTTTTTTGAAAATCAAAGCATGTACACATGTTGTAGTCCAGAATGCAAGTATAAACCTAAAGATTTTCGTAATAAGAGACCTTTAAAATCCTGACTTGAACGGGTCTCTGGATCAAAATCTATTTTTAAGATTTTTACTATTTAAATCTGATCTGCAGTGGGTATAATGCAAAAAAACAGCAGAATTTAGAGTAGAGTAAGATCTCTTCCTGCAGCTCTTCCACTCCTCTCTCTGTTGCACGGGCAATGCATCCACAGAACAGCCAATAGGAACGCTCTCTCTCTCTCTGAAATACACCTGTGATTGGCCAAAGTTTCCCTGTCACGGGCTAGATTTTCTAAAGACTGAAAACAGATCCAAGAGGAGAAGCAAAATTTTCTCTCTGAACACTTAAATTTCAATATGCTTGCCCAACGACTGCCTACCACAGCTTTAAGCAGATTTTTTACCCAGCCATGTAGTGGAGTAAAAAGTACAATATTTCCCTCTGATAGTCACCCCAAAACAGATACTACTTCAATAAAATAGTAGTGCCTCAAAATAGTATTGGTCCTAAAGTATTTGAGTAAATGCACGTACTTCCCACCTTTCCTGTGTTCAGAGAAGTTGGAGTTGCTGCGGGATAAGGAGCGCCGTGCGCAGCAGCAGCTGGTTCGCTGCGCCGAGGAGCGGGGGAGGAAGATGGAGGTGCAGAAGAGGAAGGAGCAGCAGCGCCGGGCGGCAGCTGAGGAGAAGAGACGGCAGCAGCAAGAAGCAGAGAAGGTCAGAGGTCACAGCACACTAATGATGCCTTCAATACACGTTAGGAAAAGTGAGAAAACAGAAGGACATCTCGTTTCTGACGTCCACTGACACTGAAATTATAATTTTACTGTTGTGGTGAATATTCAAACTATAGAGTCTACAAAGCTTTTTGGTTGGTTTAACAGAGGCTGTCAGACCCCTAACAGGGTAGGTACTGTCAGGGCCTCATACTCTGCTTCTGACTGGCTAGTAGTCCTTACCTAGGTACTGTCAGGGCCCTCATACTCTGCTCCTGACTGGCTAGTAGTCCTTACCTAGGTACTGTCAGGACCCTCATACTCTGCTCCTGACTGGCTAGTAGTCCTTACCTAGGTACTGTCAGGACCCTCATACTCTGCTTCTGACTGGCTAGTAGTCCTTACCTAGGTACTGTCAGGACCCTCATACTCTGCTTCTGACTGGCTAGTAGTCCTTACCTAGGTACTGTCAGGGCCTCATACTCTGCTTCTGACTGGCTAGTAGTCCTTACCTAGGTACTGTCAGGACCCTCATACTCTGCTCCTGACTGGCTAGTAGTCCTTACCTAGGTACTGTCAGGGCCCTCATACTCTGCTCCTGACTGGCTAGTAGTCCTTACCTAGGTACTGTCAGGGCCCTCATACTCTGCTTCTGACTGGCTAGTAGTCCTTACCTAGGTACTGTCAGGACCCTCATACTCTGCTTCTGACTGGCTAGTAGTCCTTACCTAGGTACTGTCAGGGCCCTCATACTCTGCTTCTGACTGGCTAGTAGTCCTTACCTAGGTACTGTCAGGGCCCTCATACTCTGCTTCTGACTGGCTAGTAGTCCTTACCTAGGTACTGCACATGTGCGACTCCCGACAAAAATGATACAGAAGTGAGATGCCTCACTCTGTAACTAAAACGGAAGGCTCAAAACAAAGGGTGAAAAGAGGAGCTGCTGCAATGTGCTGTACATCAAAATAGTGTTTTTTTAAAATTAAACAACATAAACCTATTCTGGTATAACCTCTAAGCACAATGATTAACCTTACATTTGCATAATATGAGCACTTTAAGAATGAATAAACAATAAACTGTGCCATAAGTGGAACAGGAAGCAGATGCATGTTAGCATAAGCAGTGCAGACTTTCTTCTAAATATAGTAAACAAGACTAGAAATCTGACCCAGGATTGTTTTCAGTGACTTAATACAATGTGTACTCAAAATATATTGAGATTCATTACCCAGCCCTGTTTGTTAAAGCATCTTAATCCAATTTCACTTATTTATTTACTTGTTTATTGGCTAAATTTGTAATTTAAATGAATTATATTTAAAACCTCTGTTATCTCCTGACATCTTTGTGAGGTGATGTTGTTTTTAGAAGTTGGCAGTCAGGCTGACTTATATGGTTAGAAGCAATATCACAATACAAATGTTTCACAAATATAATTCATACAGTATACTGTATACATATGCAAATGATTGAAAGTTCACATGAAATGTTCAAATTGATGTTTTGTTATTGTGCATCAAACAAAAAACTTAAACAACTTTTAATTTTTTTTTCACAATTAGTTTAAATTTATTGTAAAAAGATAACATGTTATGATCATACAACATCATTATGATAGGAGACTGAAAGGGCAACTCATATACATGAATCAAAATAGACATGAATGCAACACAACCCACCTCTCCACTCTCCTCCAAAGACCATGTTATGTTTTCCTCTGCTTCATCCTTCCTCTCCATCACTCTGTTGCTCACATTCACAAACAACATTTTTTCCTCTCTGAGCTTCCACTGAATTAATTGTGTCGATCCATAACTGAGTAAGTGTGTTTCCAGCTGTTGCTGGGCCGAACCAGATATTGAGGGAATAGCAAGTAATTAATGCAGCAGCCCTAATGACTTTCTGTCGGCCGACTAATCATGTGCATTCAACTGAGACATAAAAAGTTTGGCTAGTTTTCTGCAGCAGACTTAAAGTCATAGCACAAAGACAACATCCTGCCCAATCTTCGCTGCCACAACAGATCAACACAGACAAATACTATGGAGTACCAGACGAGTTATCATAGGGAACCATCAGGAAATCTTGTGTGTGACAGAGACTAATAGATGGAGAGATGCGGTACATGAGTGCATCGCAACCCGACAGAAAAACACAGGATGCGTTACAGTATTCAGTGGAGGGAACTTCACTGAGCCCCCCACACAATCACTGTAGTTAGGTGCATAAAACGGAAGAAAATAGGGTCACTAGAGCTGCAAAGATGAATTGATTAATCAATTACTTATTATTTCAATTATTTGCCAACTATTTTGATAATGCATTAATCAGTTTTAGTCATTTTTTACCATTTTCTGACATTTTAGAGACCAAACAACTAATCGATTAATCCAGAAATAATAATCCACAATGAGAATAATCGTTAGTTTCAGCCTTAGTGTTTCCACAGGTGTAGTAAAATACCATCGGAGAGGATATTTCTCTTCATCATCAGTGCATTTTGAATTAAACTCACCACTTTACATGAGTAATGAGTGGGCATCACTTGGCTGAGAACCATTGACTCACATTATTATTATAATTATAATCCCTTTTAGAGCCCAACATTATTTATGTGCTGCATTTGTGCGATAACACTTTCAGTTCCAGGCAGAATATAAATAATTTGTGCATGTTGAAAGGCTAAGCAGCACATAAAGCGTTAACACGTTTCCGGCCCGTGTCTGATCCACAGAGAGTTCACCGCTTACCTCATATCACACTCATATGCATAACTTAATGACATAATGATTGGTCAGCCTCGTGGGGCAATGACATCACCGTCAGCGTATCGTGTGCCGTTTACTGGAACAGACAGTCGATGCTCGCAGTACTGTGACATATTTCACCTCTGAAAAAGGGAAATAAATCCACACAATCAATGTGATTCAATGAAGAAAACACTGAAGGTTTCAATATAGGATTTAAATATGAATTTAGGATTTTATTGTAAGCATGTTTTGTACCAAAGGTTGTTGCTTTCTCATAGATTTCTTATTTTACTTGCAATTTTGAATCATCTAGTCTAACATAACATAAGGAATCACAATTTCCCGGAGATCTAGGTGACTTCAAAGTATTTGCTTTGTTGGATCAGTAGTATAAAACCCAAAAGTATTCAGTATACTAAGAATAAAGCAAAGAAAAACAGCAGCTGGAACCAGAGCATTTGTCTGCTTGATAAATGAGTGTAAACGAGTAGGTCCATAGCCGAGAAAACATGCAACATGCAACATGTCTTTTAAAAAAACAAACAAATTATATTGCCTTATTTTAAAGGGACAACGCGCATTAATCAACATGAGTCCAACATGTAAATGTGCCAGATTTAGCCATACAGGCTAATAAGCATTTATTGTGTAAAAGGTTGTTACTTTCTCATTTGACTCACAATTTGTATTATTTTCTAGTGCAAAATATAAAAAAAACATATTAACTGCAGCCGCGGGTTTGACTCCGACCTGCGGCCCCTTGCTGCGTGTTGGTCCCCCTCTCTTGGCTGTCCTATGGAAATGAACGCGTCCTTCTGTGTATTTCAGTAAACTACTGTTTACTCTGTACAGTGCTACCTAGATTTGGGTAGGACTTCATCTATATAACGTTTTTTTTGGTATTAAATTAAATTTAAATAAAATATAAAATTTTGGTAAATTAATCTGTTGATTATTTCTTGGATAAATCAATTCATTGTTTGTCTGTGAAATAAATGGAAAAAAAACATTTTTATATATTTTTTTACCAACTGTGACATTTTAAAATCTCTTTATTTTGTTGGATCAACAGTCAAAGCCCCCCCACCCTTCCCAAAAAAAAACAACTTAAGATTTAAATGAACTATCATATGGCAAAGAAAAGTATGAAATACACAGATTCTAAAAGCCGGAACAAGCAAATGTTTGACTTCTCTGCTTGAAAAATTACTAAAACAATTACTCGGTAATTAAAAATAGTCTCTAATTAATCTTCTCTTCACTAATCGATGAATCGACTAATCATTTCAGCTGTAGAGTGTGGCCCAAAAATACAGCAGTTTTATTTACAGTAGCCTGTTTTCTAATTTAAAATACAATTTATAGCTCCTTTAGGTTGTTGATTGTATTTGCTCGGGGGTTGATTGATTGGTTGATTGATTGGTTCATTGATTGGTTGATTGATTGGTTGATTGATTGGTTGATTGATTTCTTGGCTAAATCTTCTGGCGTACTGGTCATCTCTAGCTGTTTTATTGTGTCAGTCTTACAGCCTGAAAGGACACTGCAAATGTAAATAAGTCCATTATGACTTATCTTTGTCACATTTGCATGTAATAGACCTTTTTTACGGCAGACATGTTGACATGTCAGAGTAGGAAAAGCACAGGTGTATTCAAACCCATTAACGATGGCTGCATTCCACTTAGGAGAGGCCCTGGTATTATGCATATATTATTTTGATGATTATTGTGAAATATCTCACTGGGACACTTGATGAAATTGAGCCATTGTTAAGGTTATCAATTTCAGCTGTGCTTTTCCTACTATGACAAGTCAAAAATGTGTGAAAAACGCACCTTATGAACTTAATAAATTAAAAATGAAATACCAAAACGTCATCATAGAAATTCACAATTTTGTGCAGAGACATTGTAAATGACTCTGCTGCAGTCTGCTCATCCATTCTTCTTTTCTTCTCTGATCTATATCTACTATATATATGTTTCTCCCCCCCCCTTCATCTTACAATTCTGCTGTCTCTTTTTAACTCCCTCTGCTTGACTCTGACCCCCTCCTCCCGTCGTCTCTCCTCCCTCTTGCAGTTTGTGCGTGACTCTGCATGCACCTTCAGTAAACACCCATCACAATGCAGAGGGGAGACATTCCCCTCCTTTATATATTTATAGACAGTTTATCAGCTGTAGTTACCGTATATACAACTGCTGTCTGCTCACTAACATCACTAACAATGTGATGCAGTTATAAATAAAACGCAGGAAGAGAAGACAGGCAGCAAAGGAGAAAGTAAGACATGAACAGTAATATAGGCTAATAATAATTACTAGGGCTGGGTTCAAATAATCAATTATCCAATTTAAATTTTTGTTTGAGTGATCTGATATTGATTAATACAACTCAGAAATTTCAATATATGCCTTTCAATGACTGTCATGTTAGTCCTGTTAAGTAAAAAGTAATTTAAACAAACATTAACCTGGTGCATTATAAAAGAAATTGAGGGTTGCTTCTTGCTTTACAATTTACAGCAGAAGTTCTCTGAGAATCTCTTATACCACGAATTAATTCGATTAATTTGAACCTTATAATATCATGTATCAAATATGTTGTATTGTTGTTCTGCTGAGGTTTGTGTTGTATTTTTATGGAGTAATTGTGTATTTTAGATACATTTTGTGTGTAGAGATGAGGCAGAAGAAGGTAGAAAGAGTGAAGAAGCACTGGAGATAAAACCAATACAGCCAGCATCAATATCCAACCCGCCCAGTCTGTGTGTGTGTGTGTGTGTGTGTGTGTGTGTGTGTGTGTGTGTGTGTGTGTGTGTGTGTGTGTGTGTGTGTGTGTGTGTGTGTGTGTGTGTGTGTGTGTGTGTGCATGTGTGTGTGTGTGTGTGTGTGTGTGTGTGTGTGTGTGTGTTCATGCATGTATGTGGGGGTGGTGACGGGTTGCATTTTGTCCCCTCCTTCCTGATTAAACAGCTCTTTGAAATAGACTCAGAGAGGGAGGGAGATTGAGGTAGAGAGAGAGAGAGAGAGAGAGAGAGAGAGAGAGAGGGTGGGGTGAACAATTGCAAGGTAGGAGAGGGAGGAAGTGTGTGTCACCTAGAGGGAGAGGCAGACAGAGAGAAAGAGAGAGAAGGAGAGGGAGCAGCGCTGCTGGATTATGTATCACTGAGTGACAGACGAGCCAGCGATCGAGCGCTGGTGACCGCCAGCAGACACAGAACAGACGAGTGTGAAGAGGACGGAGGGGCGAGGCTGCTGCATGCAGTAACCATGGCGCAGCTTTCTCCGTGCGCATCGCCGGGCACCCGTCGCCGTAGCGATGGCTCTGTGAGAGAATGTCTGTTCTTCCCTATTTCTGAACGCAACGAGCAGGAGAGGCTGGAGGCCCTGGTCCGCCGGAGAGCCGGAGGCGCCGAGAGACGGGGGAGGAGGAGGAGGAGGAGGAGGAGGAGGAGGGGGGAGGCTCGGGACCACCTGGATAACAGGCCGAAACGTTGGACATGGGGAGGACCGCCTGATGGAGTGGAGGGTGAGTACGATGGGAGCTGAGGTGGGGGTACTGTTGACGAGGTGATGGAGAGAGAAGGAGAGCGATTGTGATGATGTCAGTGGAGGGTAGGTTTGAGATGTAGAACAGGAGAGACCATATGGGCGGATACTGATGGGGGCTGGGGAGAGTAGGAGAGAAGGAGAGGATAGGTGTTTGGGGGGGAGGAGGTCTGGAGGTCGGGAGGGTGGGGGGTAGGAAGAGGGGGAGGGTTGGATGAAAGGGAGGGGATGACAAAGCAGAGGAGGACTGCTGTGGAAGAAGAGCGGACAAGGATCAACAGAGGAAGGTAAGGATGCGGGGAGAAGTGATGGAGGTTAAGAAAAGAAGAGGGCAGTGGATGGAAAAGGGTGTGGAGGCTGCAATGCAGGAGCTGCTCAGCGCTTTGTCTCTAAACCCCATCAGGGTTAGACAAGGCTGTGTGTGTGTTTACCGTGTGTGTAGACAGTTTCAGTTTGCAGTCAGGCTGACAGAAGCTGTGCTTTTAATCTGGTAGTTTTGGCTAGTAAATGTGCTACAGGTGTGTGTGTGTGTGTGTGTGTGTGTGTGTTGTGTGTGTGTGTTTGTATTTGTATGTGTGTGTTATTGCACTGTTGTTTATTCCCAAGCTGGTAGGCAGCTTCTATTTCCCAGGAGAGTTACACATGTAACCTTGAATGCACCAAGGCCGCTGACATAAACACAGACAAAGTGCGACACAAGTGCCAACATCCATCTCTTAGTTTGTCTTTCTTTCGTATCACATCGTCCTCGTCTTTTCTGAGATATCTCTGCTGTCATGTCGGCCACTAGCTAGGCTCTCCATCCTGCGGTGCATTCATAACGCCATCAATTATTCACAGTATCCATCAGCCGAGCTGTCCTGGGACAGACCGGGGATCAGGGTCCACCCAGTAGCTGGCCTGGCTCCGGCCTGGCTGACTGGCAGAGAAGCTGCTCTGGGATCTGTCGGGCCCAGCAGAACGCTCACTGCAGCAGAAACAGCAGCAGCTCATCTTACAGTCCCACTCGATTAGAGGACAGAGACTCACTAAAGACACAAAGTGTGTGTATGTGTGTGTGCTGCGTATCTTTCTCTGGTTCCAAGGTAGTCCACTTAAAAATCTGATAACAGCTGCCTTTTCTCGGTTTATTTTACTTCATCGTGGCAGCACTCATATTTTTTGTCTGTACTAGACATACATAAGAACTCAGACTCATTTGTGTTTGCATGCTTTATGTTCTGGAAAATTGAAAGAAATATGGAGGCAGTTGATCGACCAATAATAAGCTGGCCTTTCAGGCAATAAAACTACCGGCTATAGCAGGCTACTTCAGCATGTTAATAATGCAAACAGGAAACAATGCTGCGCAGCCAAATGCTGTTCAAACCACACAACTTTATTTTACATTCTAGTAGAGAAAGTTTTTAAAGCAACCAAATCTGTTGGCATGAACTTCTTCAGACATCTGGAATATTTGCATGTGATTGACTGGTGCATCCATTAAACACATGAACTATTTCACTCAGTTTCAACATCATATACTGTAGCTTCAAAAAGACCTAAAACTAAATATATATCATACTGACAGGCAGTGTGTGAAGTAAGATGATTCTTCCAAAAGGGAAATAATTCTGATTTACCTCCCCCTCTCTCTCTCCCTGAGATAATTTCTATTATGATTTGACACTATGAATAAAATATAATTTAATTTGGAAGCATGAAACATAAGGCCTTTAAGTGGGGTTATGTTTTTTGAGATCATGAGTTGTGATGTATGTTGATGTTTTTAAAATTGACAGAGCCCACAGAAGTCACTTTTTTGGGTGCCTTTTCAAATACTTTATTTTCCTTAACTGCAAAGAGAACCAAGCCTGTTTTTAGAACTGACTTTTAGCAGCGACAGGCATTTTATTTTGGTCCAATTTCAGCCTCTTCCACCACTTTGGTCCAGACTGAGCTCAATAGAAACTGGATTGATTTCCATAATATGACGTTCATTGTTCCCTGAGGATAAATCCTGATGATTTTAGTGATCCTCTGACTTTTTCCTCTAGCGCCACCATGAGGTTGACTTTTGTGGTTCAGAGAAAATGTGTTTGGATGCAGACAATCCTGGTCTTTGCAGACTTTTCAATCCCCTGACTTTTAATCTAGCCCTGGACAGAGGACAAAGTTTCCGTGTGTCCTGATGACTCAACACAAGCTTGTATCTCCAATAGAGCTGCAACTAACGATTGATTAATCTGTCGATTATTTTCTGGATAAATCAATTGGTTGTTTGACCTATACAATGTCAGAAAACTGTTGAAAATGTGGATCAGTGTTTCCAAAAAGCCCAAGATGTCGTCCTCAAATGTCTTGTTTGTCCACAACTCAAAGATATTCAGTTTACTGTCCCAGAGGAGAGAAGAAACTAGAACACATTCACATTTAACAAGCTGGAATCAGAGAAGTTTTACTTAGTTTTTCCATAAAAAATTACTCAAACAGATTAATGGATTATGAAAATAGTTGTCAATTAAGTTAATAGTTGACAACTAATCAATTAATCTTTGCCGCTCTAATCTTGAATCTCTTTGTGTCTGTCTTGAAGATTCAACTTGACAAGGTTTTGATGTGTCAATTCCTGCTGGGAATCTTGTGTTGAGCGCGTTGTGTCTTTACTGTTTATGTCAGTGTGTGTGTGTGTGTGTGTGTGTGTGTGTGTGTGTGTTGTATGTTAGTGACGCAGATGTACGAGTGTGACTGAGTGTATAACGCTTTGCTTTCTCCGCTCTGCTTCACCTGCTGCCCAGGTAACCCTAAGACCCCGCCCTGCCATGCCATTGGCTCCGCTCAGCCCAATGGGCTTCCTGCTGCTTCCAGCGCCAGCCAATCCCGTAACGGTACAGATCCCATGATTGTGTGTGTGCCACGCTCATACCGCTGCCCCCCCATGAATCCTGCTGCCTCACCTGCAGCTGTTCCTCTGTTTCGCATGTGTGTGGACGTCTTTGTACCGTCACATCGGCTGTTTTATCATCCTGGAGTGTGTTTACGACGTGTGTGTGCTGTGTCTGGTGATCAATTCATTGCAGTGTTGCTTATCTTTATATATTTACTCTTTTGTTTGAGTAGATGCCAAAACATGCTTCACATACTGTGCTTCACAACACACTAGGGGTGTCCCGATCCTTCAAATCCATGGTTCGACTTGGCTAGTGATTAAAACATTGTTTTTTTGTTAGACTAGGGGTACATCCCAGGTCCTTTAATTGCTCCCACGGTAGGCCTGCACGGGGTAAAATATTAATCACGATTTTTTAACTTTTAATTGATATCATGATTCTCTGCCACAATTCTTTTCTCACAAAGTGTAAGGTTAATTGCACACATGAACCATAACAAAACAAAAAAATTGGCAGTACCGAATATAGATTTCTTTTGGCAGCTGTAAACACAGAGGCTCCAATGAAGAGAAGGGAGAGCATCGCAGCGTTGTTTTATACAGTCTATGTTTAAAACTCACAGAAGAAAGCAGTAGCAATTGTGATGCAGTCGGCTCGTAATATGAAATGAGAATCAAAGTCATTAAGAAAAAAAATCAAAGTGAACAGGGTGAATCGAGATTGCGATTTTATAACAGTCGTGCTAGCCTAATCCACGGGTCCTTTAATTGCTTTGCTTCTTCGCGTCTTAGTCCATCCCGCAGAGGAAGCATGGAGGAGACACAAAGGAAACCATGCGAGGAGAAAGGAAACAAGAAAATGTGTTTTTAGAGGGATGAGACATTCTTCACGTGAATTCATCAGCTGTTTGG
Source organism: Etheostoma perlongum (assembly GCA_026937815.1). Classification (NCBI taxonomy): domain Eukaryota; kingdom Metazoa; phylum Chordata; class Actinopteri; order Perciformes; family Percidae; genus Etheostoma; species Etheostoma perlongum. The sequence continues at coordinate 24,022,026 of CM049392.1, read as the reverse complement.
GTGGAGTTGGCAACAGATTTCAGCTGCACAGCTTCCAGGAAGGCTGCTCTCTGTATCCTCGCTCATAGCTCCTCAGTGATCCCTCCTCCTTCCTCCAAACCTCTCTCCTCGGGGCAGTAATAAGAGCTTTGAGACAGTCTTAACGAAGGAGGGTCACAATCCAAGGTCCTTCCTTCCAAGGTCTGCAGGGACATATTACCTGCGCTCACAGGATCTGGTTTTTATTGACAGTCCCTAAAGCCCGCACTGACTTTGGCAAAAAGGCTTTTCATTTTGCAGCACCATCAGCATGGAATCAGCTTCAAAATGAACTCCAGTTGAAGGAGTTGGTCTCATTTCATTCTTTTCAAGGCTTTTTAAAGGACCTTGCAGAAAGGCAGTCTGTATGTCACTGTTTTTAAATTGATTTAGGACCCAGGTTTTTTATGATGACGTTGTTGTTTGAACATGAGTGAAAGTGTGTTTATGTATTTACATGTAAGTGTCTCTGTGTCTATTTGAAACCGTGCTGCTGCCACTTGCCAGGACACTCTTGTAAAAGAGATTTTTAATCTCAAGGAGTTTTTTATCCTGGTTAAATAAAGGTTTGAATGAAAAAAAAAAGAGGGTCACAATGCTTTCTGTTTAAGCGAGGAGCGAGGAGATATCAAATAAGAGACCCGGGATCCACCCTAGGAGTATTGTATCGTAAAGATTAACAGATCATTGTTTTAATGGCTAACTGTCATTTACATTTTTAAATTCTTCTTTAAAAAGATTCGGCTACATGGTATCAAGTGTACCACACTAAGCCATATGCCTAAATAGATTTTTTCTTTTCACTTTGGAACACATTTTTAAACAAAGATCCGAGCCACTAGATTACTAGATCGGGATCGTGACACCCCTACAGCAAACACTGTTAGACTTAGCTATAATTTCTACAGTTACTTACCACAAAATGCCCAGTAAAATACATCTTTTCCTTAATTACTGTAATAAACAAAAACATTTCATTTACAGTGATTTACTGTATATTTTGAATTTACGGCATACATAAACATCTCGCACTGGCTTCTCCTCCAAAATCTCAACTACAAATCGTTCCTATCTGCAGTCCTTTGTTCCCACCGAGCAGAGATATCCAGCAGCCGACACCCAACATGAAGCTGGAAAGAAAACATCACATGCTGAAAGCACACAGATGATTTCATTTATTTAAAATAGTGATTTTTTAGCTTTCTGTTGCCAGGGTGAAGATTTTTTTGAAAAAAAACACTTTAAATTGTGATGACATTTATATCAAGCAGTTTAGCAGTGTGTTGTTGTCAGCCTAAGATCTCAGCTGACTTAATTTAAAATTAAGTCCTCTACTCCTCTCTCTGCTCATAAGTAGTAGGAATATCAGCTGACTGATATTTACATATTACATCCAAATACTGTTTTGATTTTATTAATGTGATCTTATTTGACTCTGCTGACTCCCGCAGTGATGTGATTTTCAAAACCAACTGGGCTACCAGTATTATGAAGATCAATTTTAGACTTTCCCTGGACATGGGTTAAGGTTATTACATTTTCTGACTAAACATAAGCTGTGTTTGTACAATTAAAGTTAAAATAAAAAATAAGCCATTTCACTAGTGCAAAAGTAAAAGTAATCCAAAGTTAATAACCATGAATGAATGTATTTCTTTAAGAAAAACAAATGTGCAACCTCCAACACTGACTGTATGTTAACACACTTCATTTGTGTGATGTGTGTGTGTGTGTGTGTGTGTGTGTGTGTGTGTGTGTGTGTTTGTGTAAGTGTGTGACAGAGAGAGAGACATTTAAAGTACTTATGTTCTCCTGTGTGGTTAATGAGCTAACGTCTGGTTTGGAACCCCTACTACACACACACACACACACACACACACACACACACACACGCACGCTTTCACAACAAAAGGCTACTGCACTTCCTGTCTTCTTGGCCCAGGGCTGTGTTTGGTGATGCAGACACATCATTCTCAGCAGGGAGCCCAGTCTATAAAACACCCTCTACACACACATGCCTGCACACACGCACGCACCCATACACACACACACACACACACACACACACACACACACACACACACACACACACACATTTACCCTGTAGCTATCTGTGAAGCATATTAAACCCCACCTACACACAGGCAAAGATCAGATCTCTCACACACACCACACACACACACACACACACACCATACACCACACACCACACACCACACACAGATCCACCAGACATTTCCAATCATTCCATATTACAAAAGCAGCCGCTGCAAAAAAATCCATGTTTTTTTTCCTCTTCTGCTGAAATGCTGCACTTTTTCCCAAACATGTGCCAACTGTCTTTGTTTACATGTACTGTATATCAAATTATAATTCTAATCTTCTGATTCACTGATGTTGTCACGGTGCCTTCAGGTGCTGTAGGAAACATTTTCTCAGTTCTCTCAGTTTCATGGGTCTGCAGCGGCTGCCTCTGCATCATCATCCTCCATTTCATGATGAAGCAGCTTGCTCTCTGTTCTGCTGCTTCCTTTTCTGTCTCACATCACCAAGGTTATTTATTCTGCAGGCTGCACGGTTTATCGATCAGCAGGATTATTTTCTGCGTGAGCCGGCAGTTTTGTGTTTCGTGTGATGGGTGTTTGTTTTCGGGATCGGAACGTTTATTAAACATAACATTTACATCCAACTTTGATACTGCAGCAGTCAGTGCTGTGACTCACTGCCATGTACGTGTCTGTGTGAGTGATTTGAGTGTTTTTTGTTTGTTTTAATCAGTCAGTGACTTCCTGTCTCCACCTGGAATGGATCAGCCAATCAACAAACAGCTCTCCAACTCTTCAGCCGCCCTCCATTCACCAGAGAGAGGTACAGTAAGGGGAGCTGCACAGTGTTAAAGTCCTGCGTCACGCTTGACAAATATGACTTGGTCAAATATATCTCTTATCAGGATTACAGGAAAAGACAGCATCTCTTTTATTTATTGTGAATATTTTTGCTGATCTGTGTCATCTTCACTCATTGATTTCTGATTTTCTGTGTCATCGTCATGGTATGTGTTTTGTGTGTGTGTGTGTGACCCGTCAGTGTCCTTTGTGTCCCATCGAACAGCTTCCCCCAGCAACCACAGACCATACAGAAGTTCCTCTAACCGCAGGAGCATCGCTGGATTTCCTGAAGAGGCATCCAAAGCCAAAACACCCACGGTCAGCACACACACACACACACACAGACACACACACACACACACACACACACACACACACACACACACACACACACACACACAGACACACACACACACACACACACACACACACACACAGACACACACACATGCCCGCAGCTGTATATGACTTTTTCATTATATCATCAGAATAAAGATGGGAACACGAAGAGTTGGTAATACATGGCAGTTAGGAATAATTGATGTTATTGTTGCAGCTCAGTATTTTCAGGTTTTATTGGAGCAGAAAGCTAAACATAATCTCTTTTAAAATTAAAAACTGGTGCTTTTTGTTTAGAGATCAAAACAGGTTTCTCAGTTGGAAACCATATAAATCAATATAGGAAATTATTTGGATAATTATTTGGATTTGAAAGATCATCATGAGTTAAAGTGACAAAGACAGAATCACAGGACCATGATGGAACAGAAGAAATAGATCACGGTTTGGCAAGACAGGTAGAAGATTTTACTTTGATGTTGTAGCTGACATATATTTGGACCAGATGTATAAAATGTTATGGTTGACTATTTGTTTAAAATGTTCGCTGTTGTTCTTATCACAGTAAAAATAATAATTTGTAAATGTTATAGGGGGAGACTCCAAACACACCAGCCCGCAGTTCTTCCTTCAGGGCCAACAGCAAGGGTCCTGCCACGCCGAAACGGTACAACACACACACACACACACACACACACACACACACACACACACACACAGACACATACACACACACCTCACCTGAATCATAGTCCATGTGACCTGATGTGGTTGTGCTGGTTTTCAGGGTAAGGTCCAACAGGAGTCGCGCCCAGTCGCCCTGTTCCCCCGGCCAGTACCCCCCATCCCCACTCCGGCAGAGGGCCACCACCCCCGGCACCGATGACAGGGGTCACACCGAGCTCAAAGGTCAGGGCACCCTTGAGAAGAAATCGACCAAATCTGAGACCTCGGAGAAAAAGATCCCCAAATCCACCAGCAAAGAACTGAATGCAGGTAAAGGTGTGTGCATGTGTGTGTGTGTGTAAGTAAGTAAAATTTATTTGTACAGCACTTTTCTCAGATGAAGATCACAAAGTGCTTCACAACAAAAGAAAACATTAACAACTCTGATACATACATTACATCACAAAAAGAAACAAAAGAATAACACGAACACATAAAACCAGCCTAACCACCCTATAATCTAGTTAAAAGCCTCTTTAAAAAGCAGAGATTTCAACTGAGTTTTAAAGTTTTCCACATGCGTGTGCATGTGTGTGTGTGTGTGTTTGTGTGTGTGTGTGTGTCTGTGTGTCTGTGTGTCTGTCTGTCTGTCTGTTTGTGTGTGTGTGTCTGTCTCTGTCTCTTACTGTGTGTCTGTCTGTCTGTCTGTCTGTCTGTTTGTGTGTGTGTGTGTGTGTGCGTGCGTGCTTCAAAAACTGTATTTTACACTTTTAGTCCACTTCACCTCTTATTCTGACTAGTTTATTTTTGTTAAGTCATGCTGCATCTTTGTCTCCACACCCCAGAGTCTCCAGGCACGCCCACAGGCAGGAGTGTTGGCGGGACGAAGGACGCTGAGGAGGCGTCCCGACTGCTGGCAGAGAGACGACGTCTGGCCCGACTACAGAAGGAGCAGGAGGAGAGACAACGGCAGGAGGAGGAGAGGTGGGGGTCCATTTGAGCTGAAACAAACTAACTATACATTTAAATTAATTGTTGTTTTTCAAGATTTATAATTCTTGTTTTTTGTCGTACTTGTTGTTTTTTTCCCTCTTACTACCGTGTGTTCGTTGTTATGTACCAAAACACATGTTTAAATGTGTAGTTGTGGAACTTGTCTTTTTAGCTGCTTTTTCCAATATTTCAGTATTAATTCTTGGATAAAAATCAGTGTTAATTTATGAAGTATAACTATCACCATTTTTTTTCAGACATATGATGATCTGTAATGGATAACAATCAATTGGTCCAAAATATTATCTTCAGTCCAGTTTTAACAGGCTAATGAACATTACAAAAATCAACCTCCAAAACACCCAAAATCCTCTCTATCAACACTTTAATTATGTTTAAGTTAACGCAGGTTTGTACAGTGGCCTGCTCGGCTCAAACCTTCCTGTGTTGCTGCAGGCTGAGGGCGGAGGAGGAGCTGCGGAGGCAGCAGGAGGCGAAAGAGAGGCAGGAGAGAGCTGCACTGCAGGCCGAGGAGGAGAGGGTGAGGCGGGAGGAAGACAGGAGGAACAGGGAGGATGAGGAGAGACGGCAGAAGGAGCAGAGATGGAAGGACATGCAGGATCAGCTGGACCGAGAGGTCAGGTCAAATAAACACAGTAAACTGTATCATTGAGCCACTTTGAGTGTTTATACTCCACATATCAGGAATAAACTCCCAAAAATCTGCAGGTCCGCTGCAACTCTCAGTTCTTTTAAATTAAGGCGGTTTTATGATGCCTTTTTAAAGTATTTTAATATTTCTTACCCTGCAACGTAATGTTTATTCTTGTATTTTATGCATATCTTATTGTATTTTTTAAATTGCCTTGCAGCTGAAATGTGAAATATAAAGAAAGCTGCCTTGCCTTGTAAAACTATTTATAGTCTGATGACAGAGGCAGTGTTTTCTTGATTACATCGTTTAATTTAAGGTGGTATGTGCAACTACAACTTAACGGTACTCCCCTTTTACAGAAAGAGTGAAATAAAGAAAGATAAATGTGACTGATTAGAGGGTTTTCTGGGTATTTTTTCAGAGGGAGGAGGCCTTCCTGCGAGCCCAGAAAGAGGCAGAGAGGAAGAGGCAGGAAAGAGAGCTGCTGCACATCCAGGAGGAGCAGGAGAGACTGCAGAGGAAGAAGGTACCACAGATCTAAATGTATATGTTTAAAATTATAGATTATAATTAATTAAATTATAGAGTTTATGTCAATGTAGTCTTGCATTGCCAGACCTTCCTCCAGAACGCTGCAAAGGAAGGTCTGGCTAGTTCACACAGTATTCCGGGATGGGTGAAAAACGTGCTCTGGTTTTACAATCACCTTGGTGGGCCGGACTGAGCCACGGTGCCGGTGCAAAACAGCCTCGGGAAGGACCTTGTTTTGATACATGTGTACATTCAAAAGTAAGTCGTGCAAGAGAAAACTCCGATTGGACAGATAGTCTAGCTAGCTGTCTGGATTTACCCTGCAGAGATCTGAGGACCAGGTAACCATAGTCCTCAGATTGGACAGATAGTCTAGCTAGCTGTCTGGATTTACCCTGCAGAGATCTGAGGACCAGGTAACCATAGTCCTCAGATTGGACAGATAGTCTAGCTAGCTGTCTGGATTTACCCTGCAGAGACCTGAGGACCAGGTAACCATAGTCCTCAGATTGGACAGATAGTCTAGCTAGCTGTCTGGATTTACCCTGCAGAGACCTGAGGACCAGGTAACCATAGTCCTCAGATTGGACAGATAGTCTAGCTAGCTGTCTGGATTTACCCTGCAGAGATCTGAGGACCAGGTAACCATAGTCCTCAGATTGGACAGATAGTCTAGCTAGCTGTCTGGATTTACCCTGCAGAGATCTGAGGACCAGGTAACCATAGTCCTCAGATTGGACAGATAGTCTAGCTAGCTGTCTGGATTTACCCCTGCAGAGACCTGAGGACCAGGTAACCATAGTCCTCAGATTGGACAGATAGTCTAGCTAGCTGTCTGGATTTACCCTGCAGAGACCTGAGGACCAGGTAACCATAGTCCTCAGATTGGACAGAGAGTCTGAGGTAACCATAGTCCTGTCTGGATTTAGCTAGCTGTCCCTTACAGAGATCTGAGGACCAGGTAACCATAGTCCTCAGAAATCTACCGGAGTTTAAAATCCCAACACGGAAAGCAGAAGGTAACGGACATCCGGGTGAAAAGAGCGTGATCTGGCATGATTCCCCGAGTACCGGAAGTGGAACGTCGTGGATATAGATTAATGTCCAAGCAAAAAATGGCCTTTCTCACACGCCGTTATCAACTATCATAAAACTGTGATACATATTAAAAATATGGTGCCAACTATTATAAAAACAAAGGTTTCTTGTGTCTGTTTTCACAGAGAATTGAGGAGATCATGAAGAGAACTCGGAGGAGTGAAGTTGAGCCTCTGTCTGGTGCTGCAGGTGAATGTTAGACACACCTCCCTCCTTTATTTTGATTTATTTTGTTCCATTACTTACTGCACGATTTTTTGACTCGCCATATCCGACGTATTTTAGTTTTTGTTCTGTTTAATTGAATGTGAATTTTAATCTTGTTCCTTCAGTATAATTAGTTTTCTATATAATTGAATGAGATGCCGCTGCAGTGTGACTCAGCAGTGTTATACAGGCAGGGAAACAGCGCCTCCTGTTGGTGTACAGCCAGTAACACTAAGTGCACTGCAGCATTTGTTGAACTCTCCGACCCAAAGTGGCTTTACGTTACTGCTGTTTTATCAGCGGAGGAAACACTGAGTTACAAAACCTGCTAAAAAAATGATCTAGAAATTAATATCACTAACAAGCAGCCAGTTACTCTGAAAGCCGGAAGCTGACAAAAATAAATGACTCAATATGAATGAATAAGCCATCAAATGTACCAAAATATAACAAATAAATGACTCAATAGATGAATGAATAAGCTATCAAATGTACTAAAATATAACAAATAAATGACTCAATAGATGAATGAATAAGCTATCAAATGTACCAAAAATATAACAAATAAATGATTTAATAGATGAATGAATAAGCTATCAAATGTACTAAAATATAACAAATAAATGATTTAATAGATGAATGAATAAGCTATCAAATGTACCAAAAATATAACAAATAAATGATTTAATAGATGAATGAATAAGACATTAAATGTATCAAAAATGTTGAAGATAAATGTAGGCATTAATGAATTGATCAAATGTGACATACATTAATATTTCTGTTTTAATTTGCTTCTTAACTTATTTGCCTTTGTATTAATTACACTATTGATTTGCTTTTCCATTTTTTATTTTAGGAAATATCTTTCCTTTTGGTATTGTTTCTATTTTTTATTCCATTCTTATTTTTATTTCATATGCCTCTAGTTATTTGTTGTTAATGTTTCTCTATTTATCTGTACTTATTTTATTTCTTCATGTCGCTGCTGCATCATCTGAATTTCAGATATGGATATCAGGCTAAATCAGATATACAGCGTCTCTATTATAATAATATTCACCACTGAATCGTCCATAAAACTAACTTTTTAAAAAACACTGTGTGTTTGCAGCGTCTGACATGAGGCCCGAGGCTGCGGTTCCCTCGGAGGAGGACGCCCCGACTCCAGCTGAAGCCCCCGTCATGCTGGGACCCCTGGAGAATAAGAGCTTTGTGGACGAGCTGTCTGACGGAGTCCAGTCCATGGACGTCAGGTGAGACGTTTTTCTTTGTCTCCGTTTTGACTCTCCATGTGTCTTTCAGTTTGTTTGTTTAACTGTCTCTGGTTTTGTTCACACTGCACAACTCCATTTTTGAAACCCAGCAATGTTTAGCATCGAGTCTGCATGTTTTTTTGTCAGTATAACAAAAGGTAAAAAAAGGTTGTAGTTTGTGGTTGTTTTTCTTGCCAAGTGTTGTCTGCATTGAGATGATTCCACACATACCAATCAGCTTTTTTGGCTTCTTTCTTCCAGTCGTGCATCTCATAGTCGTCCTGTGCTGCTCTAGCCTGGTCCTACCAGACTCTGGTCCAGTAGCCTGGTCCTACCAGACTCTGGTCCAGTAGCCTGGTCCTACCAGACTCTGGTCCAGTAGCCTGGTCCTACCAGACTCTGGTCCATTAGCCTGGTCCTACCAGACTCTGGTCCATTAGCCTGGTCTTACCAGACTCTGGTCCACTAGCCTGGTCCTACCAGACTCTGGTCCAGTAGCCTGGTCCTACCAGACTCTGGTCCAGTAGCCTGGTCCTACCAGACTCTGGTCCATTAACCTGGTCCTACCAGACTCTGGTCCAGTAGCCTGGTCCTACCAGACTCTGGTCCAGTAGCCTGGTCCTACCAGACTCTGGTCCAGTAGCCTGGTCCTACCAGACTCTGGTCCATTAACCTGGTCCTACCAGACTCTGGTCCAGTAGCCTGGTCCTACCAGACTCTGGTCCAGTAACCTGGTCCTACCAGACTCTGGTCCAGTAGCCTGGTCCTACCAGACTCTGGTCCAGTAGCCTGGTCCTACCAGACTCTGGTCCATTAGCCTGGTCCTACCAGACTCTGGTCCAGTAGCCTGGTCCTACCAGACTCTGGTCCATTAACCTGGTCCTACCAGACTCTGGTCCAGTAGCCTGGTCCTACCAGACTCTGGTCCAGTAGCCTGGTCCTACCAGACTCTGGTCCAGTAGCCTGGTCCTACCAGACTCTGGTCCATTAGCCTGGTCCTACCAGACTCTGGTCCATTAGCCTGGTCCTACCAGACTCTGGTCCAGTAGCCTGGTCTTACCAGACTCTGGTCCATTAGCCTGGTCTTACCAGACTCTGGTCCACTAGCCTGGTCCTACCGGACTCTGGTCCATTAGCCTGGTCTTACCAGACTCTGGTCTACTAGCCTGGTCCTACCGGACTCTGGTCCATTAGCCCGGTCCTACCGGACTCTGGTCCATTAGCCTGGTCCTACCAGACTCTGGTCCATTAGCCTGGTCTTACCAGACTCTGGTCCACTAGCCTGGTCCTACCGGACTCTGGTCCATTAGCCCGGTCCTACCGGACTCTGGTCCATTAGCCTGGTCCTTCTGGACTCTGGTCCATTAGCCTGGTCCTACCAGACTCTGGTCCACTAGCCTGGTCCTACCAGACTCTGGTCCATTAGCCTGGTCCTACCAGACTCTGGTCCAGTAGCCTGGTCCTACCAGACTCTGGTCCATTAGCCTGGTCTTACCAGACTCTGGTCCACTAGCCTGATCCTACCAGACTCTGGTCCATTAGCCTGGTCTTACCAGACTCTGGTCCACTAGCCTGGTCCTACCGGACTCTGGTCCATTAGCCCGGTCCTACCGGACTCTGGTCCATTAGCCTGGTCCTACCGGACTCTGGTCCATTAGCCTGGTCTTACCAGACTCTGGTCCACTAGCCTGGTCCTACCGGACTCTGGTCCATTAGCCCGGTCCTACCGGACTCTGGTCCATTAGCCCGGTCCTACCGGACTCTGGTCCATTAGCCTGGTCCTACCAGACTCTGGCACATTAGCCCGGTCCTACCGGACTCTGGTCCATTAGCCTGGTCCTACCAGACTCTGGCACATTAGCCCGGTCCTACCGGACTGTGGTACATTTCATTAGTCCAGAGAGTCTGGCCTCTCTCCACTGACCAGTGTTAACTTTGTTGAAGGCGGGTACTCTGTTGAAATCTAAAACTATTGGATCTGCCCAGAGCCCCTCTGGATCTGGCATAACCAATCGCTAACGTTGGTCGTGACGTCGGCTTAGCATCGCTAGCATTAGCCTTAGCCAACTCCTTCTCCACTTACGGAGCGAGCTGGAAAATAAAACTTTTCCCGAGCCCGGTGGGGAGGAGGGCCACAAAATCCTGTTCACCAACAAAACTCAGAAAAGATTCTTCTTGCTCGGGCTTTAACTTCTGGATATTTGACAGTGTTGCCACAACGGACCGAATGACTTCACTCGCATCTTTCTGCGCCGCCATTACAGAACTACGACTCAAACTAGCGCACCGCCTCAACTTCACTCAGAGCCACTCCCTCCGTTTGCTGATTGGACCGGTAAAGATTGACTGGAGAAAACCCGTGAATATATATCACATACCCAGATGACGTACTAAAGGAAAATGAAAATTGAGCTGAAGTACGTAGGAGGGCGGAGCCAGGCTAGTGCTGCTCATACAAACAGACAGAAGTTTGTTAAAGCATGTCTGAGATCAAGGAAGAAAGACTCATTTACAAAAACACCCAAATGTGGAGAACGCTTCCTTCCAGATCTCATTTTGTAGCTCATGACGCAAGCCAGACGAGACCTTTAATACTGAAGATGTGTTTTGAGAAGTGCAAATTAACAAAACATCCTGTCTCTGTCATCATTGTGTCTTGAAGTTCTCCATCTGTCTCCATCAGTCCTGTGTCCAGGGACGAGCAGCCGAGCGCTCATGAGTTTTCACCGCTCACAGAGGGGACAGATGGCTGCCCCCTGGAGCATCTGATGGAGCTGGACGCCCACGCTCGTGGACAGAGACAGGGTGGGGAAATGCCCTCCTACCCTAAACTGCAGGCCGGCAGCGGGGTCGGAGACCTCAACAAGAACCTGCTGATTCAAGCGTACAGCGCCGCCTCCGAAACCTCCCAGCTCATCCACAGCGTCGGCCCGAGCAAACTGGACGTCCAGTAGTCAGGTAGAAACCCTCCACCTCTTGTATCCATCAAATAGGGCTGCGATTAACCATTCATTTCATCATTGTTTAATCTGACAATTATTTTCTCAATTAATTGTTTGGTTAATAAAATGTCAGAAAATTGACCATCTCAGTTTCTCAAAGTCCAAGGTGATGTCTTTAAAAGTCTTGTTGTTTGGGGCACCTGGGTAGCTCACCTGGTAGAGCGTGCACCCATATACAGAGGCTCAGTTCTTGCCTCAGTGGCCGTGAGTTCGATTCTGACCTGCAGCCCTTAGCTGAATTTCATTCTCCTTCTCTCTCCCCTTTCATGTCTAAGCTGTCCTATCGTAAAAAGGCCTAAAATGCCAACAAAACCCCAAAGATATACACTTTGATGATATATGATATAAAACAGAAATGAGCAGGAAACCTTCATATCTGTGAGGTTAAAAACTTCTTTTCATTTCATTTTTGCATTAAAATTACTTCTTTCCTTCTACTTACTATCAAAATAGTTGGAAATGATTTTTCTGTCGATCGACTTAATTAACTGGTCGATTTATCAAATCGTTGCGGCTCTACTATAAAAATCAGTTACCTCGTCGTGGTTAGTACTACTCAGCCTGTAGCAACGGTTGTAGGGTGCCATCAGTGCTTCTGCAATAATTAAATAAATAATATTAAATTGTATCATCAACCGTTCTTCAAGCATCACATTGTTTACCCATGTAGCCACAGAAATTAATAAAGGTTGCATTGAAGCTTTAACATCTCTAATGATTGGCTGGGTTAGCTCAGTCGGTTGAGCAGGCGCCCAATTAAAAATAATCAGACGGAATTTAATTCAAGATTCAAAATCCTTTAATAATCCCACTATGGGGAAATTCACATGGGTATAGAGGAAAAAAGTATAAAGGACTAGAGAGATAAACAAACAAAAGTAAAGAGAATGGCCAATGATAACAGGAAGTTAATTAACTTGTTGAGCATTCACACGTTTCTCAAGTCACTCTGCTGTGTAGGACGTGATGGTTTAACTGAATCATAAATGCATTGCAGGCTTAAAACACAAATTGAAGCTGTGTTTGAACAGTTTTCTATTCTGTCTTCTTTCTCTCTCGCAGGGCTTGTTCAGGAGAAAGTTCTGTAGAAACGGGAGGAACCGACCAAGAAGCCGCAACAACATTCATTTCCACAAAGGAACAAATGCTGAACTAATTTCACATCTGTATTACCAAACATTGCATAACAGTGTAGCTTCTGGCCACATTTTGAGGAAGTGCAAATGGGCAATTCTAACTCTCACAAACACAACACAGTTTGACAAAATCATGCAGATCATGTGAAGTATATTTAAGACATGGTTAAGTGACAGAAAAGTGGAGTGGGAGCAGCATTGTTGCATGTTTGTCATATAATAAAACATTTAGGAAAGTATGCCCAAGGCCCAACTCTGCACAAATTAAGTTACCTTTTCATTTACAGATTACATTGATTTTGCATTTAAGATATCTCACAAAAATTCCCCGTCATCGGACTTAACCTTTTAATGACCAACTCTCTGAAATCAGACCATCTCGTGCACGCCTGTTCCTGGTGGAGCCAATATTGCCCAGCTGCACTTCCACAAACGATCACTCAAGCATCTCCCGCTTTAGTCTCTCATCCTTGCTTTTGTAAAACTCTGTAAATAAATCTGACTGGGTGGGGGAGTCAGGGAGCGGTTCTGTAGCAGTTTATGTGGAGGGGAGGCCGTAAAACACACACTGTCGTGTGAATCCTGTGTAGCATCTTCAGTAAGGACTAGCTAGTTGAGCTGTTAATGGTTGTAGCCGTGTACTTGAACAGTGTGTGGCAATTTCTCTCTTTCTGTCAGTGTTTCTGATGGTTCCTGTGTGTTTATCTCACCTCTGACCTGCTCTACCGCTGACAGCGACACCTGCTTCTTTAAAAACCCAGTCTGCTGTAGATTTCCTGCCGCCCTGACGCTGGAGCAAACAAACATCACCGACTGATATTATAACCCCGCTGATTACACGTAACACTTAGCCTGCCGCTTTGGTTTTTCTGCTGCTCGTCACTTGATCGATGGACGTTTTGTGGAGGTGCAACAATCCACAGCGAGGACATGAAAAAAAACCTGGGCGGGGGGAAAAAAACATGTCAATGTCCTGTATTTTTATCTGCAGGATGCGATAGTATTGACACACTGTGTTGTGTATTTGTCTGGCACTGACTGTAACCATGCTAGCTGCAGTTTATAGTGTGCACTTACAGTAGTTGTGTGTTTCACTGCTCTGAAGACGCTTCTATCTCCACCACAGCTCACCCCCTCCCCCACCACCACCACCAACTCAAATATACCTCACCAATTCAGAACAGACTGGTGTTAACCAGCTCATCACCTCTGAGGCCTTAAACCTCTGTGCAGTCAAAACAACCCAACTTCTGTGCTTTTCCTGTGGTTCATCCAGCATGTGCACTTTTGCTGTTTTAAAGGCTCTTTTCCACTAAAAGATCTTGGAAGAATAGTAATAAGAACTACAAATATTCTTTGAGCAAGTCTGTGTTGATTGCTACACCTAATCAGGAACATCAGAAGGACATGAGGGGATAAAATTGCAAATATGTGAGGACAAAGCATGCAACTTTCCAAGGAACACAGACTCTCAAGGGCCACAAAAACTGCAGGTTTACCGTGTGGATGATCAGGGTCTTAGCCAGGCTTGTATAAATACTGAGGTAATAAGTCCAAACTCCCCCAGCAGAACTTCACCCACCTTAAACTAAATTGGCCAGTCACTAACCAAACTCTTTACAATTTTCTGTATATTTAGAAAACTCATTTTCTATTTATTCAACTGTTCAATTATATTTATTATAAATTGTATATCCATCCTGTATGGTCTGTTCTAGTTATATCATTCTGGTGGAGTAAACTAAATTATTTAGCCAAACTATGTACATTATTTTGAGTATTTTAAGGAAAATCACATTCTATTTTAGCCATTCAAATATTCAGTTAGGTTTCTTTAAAGTTGACCCCCCTGCATTATGTTTTGGTGCCTGATATGTCATTCTGGGGAAAAACACTATTTGTAATACTTTAAGGTTTTTGGGCTAAAACCTTAAAAACAAATAACATTCTATACATTTAACTGTTCAATTATATTATGGTTTGATGACAGGAATGTAATTCTGGGGAACAATACTATATTTAGCTTTTTAATTCAATGAATGCAATTGTAAAACAAAAACAAAACATTGTTGAATCAGCCTTAAAAAATACAAAGAAACGCCTCTTCATGCCATTATAAACCTTCCAAATTTCCAGAAATAACTGAGCTCAGTCTACGATTTAACACCTTCTTGCGTGCTATTGATGCATATTTCTATATAAATCAGTGTAACTTGTTTACTTGAAGGTGGCAAGTAAGCTGGTGGTAGTGATGCTGGTGCAGAGTCATAACGGGCCCACCCGCTTATTTCTGCTCTTGTATGTTAATGCAAGTATGGATGAAAGTAGGATGGGGACTTTCTGGGTGGGTGGGAATTGTTGAAAAAATCGGAATTGTTGTTGAAAAGGAATCGAATTGTGATCCAGGTGCAAAGCAAGTTCTTTAATAACCTACAGTACAAGTTGGGGAAAGGTGGCTCCGCTGCTCCTTCAAGGCGCCACATTGAGAGGGGAACAGTAATTGAGTGTTAGTCTCTATCACTGCTGCAACCTTCAGCACTTTGTTTTATGTCTTTGCTCTTGCTTTCTCTCTCCATATTAGCTCATGATTCCTCCAGATTCTGCTGAAGCTCATCGTAAGAGGGTCTCCGGGGTTCCCTTGTATATGAAGTAAAAAATAAAGGACATAATGTTTATCCTAATATTACTGTGACACTGCGGCTTGGTGGAATATATCATTGTAGATGTGGTGCATGGATAACTGCTGAAAAAGAACAATAAACTTCATCGAGTCATTTGTGTCAGTGAGCTGGATAAATAAACAATTGTTTTGGGTTGAGGATGTGAAACGAAGGGAAATGTTAGAAAGATTCAAAACTGTATAAGATGTTTAATCTTTGACATTCATAACAAGTGACTTATGAAATGACAAATGTAGTGTAGGGCTAATGCAGCCACTTTTATTTATCATTTTATCTCACTGTGTGTTAAATTTACGCTGCACCGAAATTAAACTGATCTGCAAAAATTGAAGTGAATAATTTATTTTTACTTGAGATTCCTACACAGATGTACTGTATGTACATCAGATCATTTGTTATATTGACTGGAAAATCACTAATTATTAGGATCAAAAGACAACTTCCTGGTTAGCCTTTTTTATCTTTCAAAATAAAACTATTTCTGACCTGTTAGTTCAACATTACTGGAAGAGCCAATGTCAGATATTTAATTGAAGGTAATCTATTGATTACTGATCCTACTTTGTCAACCATCTATTTGTTTTATAGAGGTAGTAAATGTGGTATTTTGGTGGTTCTGGACAGCAAGTATTGGATGCTAAAAACTCTTTAAAGTCCACTGTTGTCAATGTTTGAGCCAAAGGCCTTTATAAAACCCAACTTTAATCATTATTAACGTTTTGCAGGAAAAGAAAAGGAGAACAAATGTTAAACCTGTGACATAAATCAAACATTTTACTTAATATGTCAAGATGATGAGCTTAAAGTCACATTTTCTTTCTATCATTCACAAAGATAGATACTTTAAAGACATGCAAACATAACATAAACAAAGATGTAACTGCTTTCCCAATGTATGGTAGTCCATGTAGCCTACGCATGTTTCATATGTTTATCTTTTTGGTTTTATTTATAGTGACACACACACACACACACACACACACACACACACACACACACACACACACACACACACACACACACACACAACTAACACTCATATTTCATGTTTTTATTTTTGGTATTGTTGTTCTTATTTTGTTATAATTACTTTTCCATCACTATTACGTAGTTATAATAGGTTCTGTATGTTAATTTCTTGTTCTTTACAATATTGAGAAATTAAAAAAAAAAATTAGGTGGATGCTTCAACTAGGCACATTGGGTTTTCTTCACCTCCCTACACTGTACATTATGTTATGTTTGTTTTATTTGTCATATCAAATTGTGAAAACTTTTATTCTGAAAGGGACAGGAAATGATCGGAACACCGCCTTTCTTTAACTGTCTATGAACGTCTTTCGTTAACGGTCTATGTTATGAACACAGCGAGGCGTCGACAGCCATTTTCTTTGATTTTCTTACTGACGTTAAAGAAAAACACAACGTATTTAGCTAGCTAGCTTCGGGTTATATATGGTAACGAATAGGGCTTAAGTTTAAGATTAGAAACGGTTATATTGTGGGTTGTTTTTGGTGTGGTTGTCGTTGCTTTAGCTAACGTTAGCCGCGTATCGAGGACGAAGGTAAGACATCTGCGTAACCTTAGCTACCTGCCAGTTAGCTTTAGCGTCAGCTACGTTAAACCTGTTTTGCTTGGGCAGTTTGGTTATGTTTTGACGGTTTGGGGAATATATTATATTATATTATAATACTCACCTTTGACTATCGCACGATCAGCAAAACCATGCCCTTAAACTTAGCAGAGCTTGTAGCTAAAGTTAGCTAACGGTAGTGTGCTCACTCATCTTTGGTTGTAGTAGGATATATTACCATCTAAATCAGCCACCAATTAAAGAAACTCAGATCAATCTGCATGTGATATTAATTTGTACAGCTATACACTGCAGATTAATGTGAAAATTAAAAAATTAAAGACTCCCTGTCATGCATTCAGTTGCCAGTTTATTAAGTTCACCTACAGTAGAATAAACAAGTGCAGCTTTGCAATAATATTAAGGCAGAACTTCAACTTGGCAGTATGATTAAATTATCAATTATCACAATATTTATAAGCATATTTTATATCAGTAATATAATATTGCAAATAGTTTGAAACTGTTACTAATAAACTAGTAATGTGGGTTTTATCGGGATGTATTATGAGACTTTTAAAAACTCAACTTAAACTCGTTATTTGGTTATTTAATGAAAGCTTATGCAAAAATACAAATAACCTTCACAACCATAAGGTTAGTTAATATCATGATATAATTCTGCAAAAACGTTAATATCAAATTAACGCACAGCCCTTCTTTATGTACATTTATCTCAATGAGAGTAATATCATAGACAACAGCAAATTGGATACGATTGTGTCTTTTTTAGCAGTCTCAAATCTCCAAATACCATCGTAAATACAGCCGGTTCTGCTTCAAGCTGCAACTGCTTCGATTCACTGCTGACAGAAACAGTCTAGTTACTTGTCAGTCATACTGTAATACTGTAAAAATGAAAGAAGAAAAGTATTCTAACTAGATTAAGTAGTTAAGTAATAACTGCCTGTACTGTGGTCTGTTATATTTTTCCTGCAGCTTTAATCTTGAAACAAAAAAAAACTCTTTTCCTTAAAGGTTGGCAAAATGTCAAGACCACGGCCCGGATCCCCACGTTACAGGTAAATGCATCGCCAAGTTTTCATTTTTTATATTTGTTTCTCGCAAGATCTGGGTATAAATGTGAATGCTGATTTCTTGATTTTTGTGTGGTGACGTGAGGTTTTTCATTATTTACTTTTCCAGAAAGTTCCCATGGGAGGAACCAGACTTTGATCCTCACAAAGTCCTTGCAGAACTGGACGGCAATCCGCCGAACAGGAGCCACCGCTCTAGAGATGATCCTGAAGAACACTGGGACTACTCCAGGGAAGACATGTACCCTGAAGGCCAGAGAAGATCCCCTCCTTTCCCAGATGACCATCAGTTTGTGCATCATCGCCACCCAAACCAGGAGGAGTTTTATCGCAGAAGGCCACAATCGCCCCGTCTTGATATCATGGGCTTTGATGTTGACCGCAGGCATTCTCAACTGCATGATGGAGAAGTTGAGGGAGATAGACGCAGAGAAGGGTTTAAAGAACTCTTCCAGCGTTTTGAAAACAGAGCGAGGTTGCCCCAGTCGCCTCTGAGGATATCTAGGGAAAGATTGCCGCCGACACCAAAGTCTCACTCAGACCACCAGCAGAGAGAGCCGGGGATAGGCTGGAAGAGAGAAGAGCAGGGCAGGGGTCGAGGGAGGTTCAGAGACCAAAGTCCCAATGCGAGGTTGGATGACCAAAGAGGTGGAGCAGGTAGGGAAAGAGGGAGGAGGGGCACACAGGGTCCTAATAAAGATAGAAGAAGAGAGGATTCACATCACGAGAGGATCCCACCTTTTAAAAGACAAAGAAGACAAATGGATGACGCCACTCACCTTGGGTAAATTTTAAGCAAAATGCTTTGCAGCACTGTCGCAAGGAAGCGAAGAATGCAGAGGATTCCCGTCTTTCTAATTTTCCTTTTAGAGCATAATTGCCCGCTGTTTTTCATCACAACTTATTTCCCATAAAACATAACACTAGTCTAATTAGTAGTTTGCATGGCTTAGTTTTCTTGCATTGCAACTTCTTCCGATTCTTTAAAAATTCTGCATGTCTTATGTTGAACTTTGTTGTAGTTAAATCAGCAGTTGTAAAGGCAAAAGTAATTTAAAAAGTTGTTATAAGCAAATCAGATATTTGATTTAGACTGTGAGATAACTCAAAAGCTAATTTAAAGTGTACATTTAAAACCAGATGTGAAGTTGTATAATAAGCATGAATAATTGTTGAACCATGTCACCTCCTCTTATGCTGCCACAGGTACAGGAATGAGGATGACTTTGGGCAACAGCGTTACTCAGTGGACACACCCAGAGATAGGTTTGGTGGAGACACTCATGGCAGCCTCCCCCGTGGAGACGGTCGCCGCGCGGGACCACTTGTCATTGAACACGATCATGGCATCACAGGGAGCGGAGAGCCGTCACGTTGGCAACAATTTGGCGATCGTGAAGACCTTGCGCCTGACTTTATTCGGCACAGGAGTCCTCGTCCAATGGGTTCCTCTCCGGAGCGTTTCAGAGCGTTGGAGGATCGGGAAGACGCAAGAGGACGCCATTTTCAAAATAAATGGGGAGACTCCAACTATCATGAATCTAGGAGGATCTCTGCGCCACAAGATAGACCAAACCCTGTGAGATATGGTAATCGAGATGGTCCTGTGAACCACAGGGGGAGGGGTGGTCCTCGCCCAGGGAGAGGGCAGTTCAATCGCGGCCAGGGTGGAAGGACTGGACCGGCCAGAAATCAACCACGCATACAGCAGTCCTCCCAAGGATACCAAGATCTTCCTGAAGAAGAGCAAAGACCAGGGTACCGAGCATTCAGGGAAGATTCTTATGAGGATCCAATCGAAGGGGAGCCTGACTGGGTAGAAGAAGACAGACTTCAACAATGGGAACCTCAAAGGTCTGGAAGTTTGGACCAGCACCTACAGAGGGATGACTTAGACCCCAAAATGCCCCGTCAGAGGGAGCGAGCATGGAACGACCAGAAGACCAACAACATGGCGGTTGTAACGGAGGAAACACTAACCATCAAAGTCGACATGAGCCGGCCCGTAAACAAAAACAGGTAGAATATTTTTTTTTTTTTAGGACATTTTTATGGGTGAGAGGGGAAAGTTCACACTTCTCTTTCTGAAATCATGGAAAGTTGCTGAAGGAACAAGGAAGAAAGAAACAGCCACTTGGAGAGAAAAGTACGGGGCACAACATACATTGGCATTGATCTGGGTTGTGTTGCAGTTTGTACATCTGCTTAAAATGTGTTCCCTCACGGATACTGTAAGGCACTGCTAACCATTATCTACCAGGTTTGCTGTTGCATCTTATGACCAGGATGCCTCGCAGAAGTTTTGTAACAACACATTTTCATCTGAAACGGAGTCGTCACCCTCACATGATAATGTGTGGATTGACACCAGAAAGCGATGCATAGAAGCCAAGGAAAGGCTTACACCTCCTGAAGGAATCAAAATCCCAGTTGAATGCTTCTGACGAGGCTTGGTGGTTCGTCTTTGGGAAAGTGACAATATTAAATGGTGTTATTATTATACTTGGCAGTACTTGCTTATCATTCATTCATGATTCTCACAGCTCTTACATTACCTTTATGCAAATGCGCTGATGAGATGGAAGGATCTGGCAAGCAAGATACAGGAGAGCACAACGCCTCTAAAATCAGAAGAGTGACTGAAAAGCGGCAACAAAAAACAACCTATTGACAATCATTTGGAAATATTAAAGTAAATAAAGGGAACACCTGATGATGGCTACCGGAAAAACATCATAGTAAGTATGTTGTCATCAAATCTACTCAGTATTCTTTGCCTTTAATCTCAGCAAGCTTTAAAGCAGATGGAAGAGGTGCAACATGAAAGGTGATTCTGACAGGATTCAGAAATGACCACACACCCCAAAGGCAAATCACAGAAGAAGCAGGACTTTGAAATCATGCTTATGTGAGTGAAGACAGGTTTGGCAGCAGAAATGGACTGTCACACAGTCACTGTGGACTTCACCGAAGCAAGAAACGTCTCAAAGACCTTATTGAAAAGGATCCGAACCAGGCGTTGGTTCTTTGTTGCTCTAGTTTGCTTTTCTAAAAGCAGCTGTGTAAGGAAACACCCTGCAAACATGATCTTACATTATTACACATAAGTATGTTTGAAGTTGCAGTATGTCATCACTTTGTCTTGGTAAGACATCACGAAAAGATTTGGATTGTTTTGGACTGAAAATGGAAGAAGACCGTTATATGGTAAAGCTCTCTAAACGAGATGATCTCTATAACGCATATATTGTGTTTAACAGCCTTGTTATTGATGCTACACATGTTGCCCTCTGGTGGAGCTGAGGTCCACAGATTCTCTGACTCCCTTGATGACATTTCACTTGCGGTCTGTGAAGCAGGATCAGGAACTCGCTACTGAAACTGAAGGACAGGTCTGTTTCCTGAAAAAGTCACTTGGAAGTCAAACGGTTGACAGAAGTCAAATAAAGATTTAAGGAAGTGCAGGCTTTTGGCAATTAAGCAACATCGCCTGCCTTGTGACAATGCAATATCACTTGAGCCCACCAGAGAAAGAAATCGTTCAAGGAAGAAAGTAATCGGAGTGCTCTGCAATGAAGGGGGGAGAGGGATGTTTGATTAAGGTTTTAAACAACATTAATCAAGATATTTCACAGGAAGATGAGAACATTTTTTAGCTTGACAGGAGCCGTTTGGCCACATGTCAAATCTGATGTTTGGAAACCTGCACACGATCAATGGGAGGAAGTGGAGACAAACAACTGTTCTGGCACAATTTCCCACCACATGTGGATGAGCGGGGAGTATCGGAAGTGTGCCTTTGGTTTAATAAGAAACGTCTTCCTCAATTTGGCCAAATACTGAACCGTGTTTGAAGTGTTATTTTGGTAAAGAGCATTAAAAGCATGTCCACAATGCAAATGCTGAGATGCATTCAAGTTCAGACAAACAGTCTTATTTTTCTTTACTGTTCTTGCCACAGGGATTGATGGATGAACAAACACACCTACAGCTGTTTTTATCGAAGAATTTGAGCTGTGGATCTGTTACTTGTCGGAGAAGCTGGTAAAGAAGACAAACCTGACAGCCCCAACCATACTTTATTGACTTAAGAATGAATACACACTGTGTAAAGAAGAAAATTAAGCTTGAATGTAATCATCAATGCTGTTAAAAGGAGAAATCATACCATCATTAATGTGGTTGCAAGGAGAAGATAAGGCCAATAACATAGAAACGGATAAATTGAGAAATTAAAGCAATGAACATTACTATCTCAAAGATAAATGGATATGGATTCAACCAACGGATTGCAGCCTTATCTGGACCATCAAAAGGAGAGAAAAAATGTCAAGAAGTTGAGAAAAGATTGGTGCTGTTAAAATGAGAAATGGAATTGAAGCCTTGAAGATAAATATGAATGTTGATGAAGGAGAAATTGCAGCATCATCAGTGCTGGGAAAAATCAGAAATCAATGCCATGAACATATGCATCAACATAGCTGGAAAATGGAGGAAGTTGAAGCATAATCAGTGCTGTGGACCCAGAAATTGAAGCCGTGAACATAAATATTGTTAATCTGAAAAAGGGTAAGTTCTAGCCAGGAACATAAACGCAAGTGCTGTGAAATGGAGTGATTGAAGCTGTCAACTTTCACAGCATCAAACCAGAAAATGAGATATTAAAGTAATGAATTATCCATGCTGATCAGTGGAGAAATTGAAGGTGTCATCAGCGAAGAAGAGAAATTGACGACATGACAAACAACATAATGGATTCTGCTCAAAAAATTTATTAAACTGGCTCCAGAAGGTGAACGAGGATCCGTTGAATCCTGGAGGAAATGTGGGGCTTGTTTGAACAAAGATCACAGATCTAGATTGCACAAGATGGTCGATAAAAATGTCAAGTTTTCCACGTGGGATTCAAACAACGAGACTGGAGTTCACCGAATGTATCTCTGAGAACCAAAGTAAAGATGCCAAACGGAAGATTTAAGGGATCAAACACGAAAAGAAGTGTGAACTTTCACCCACCCTTGTACTCACCTGTCTGTTTACCTGATGAGTTATCTTGGTCTCCTCCGGCTTTACCTTTAAGCCTTTCTAAACACCCATGATTATGAATTGTACGTTTCTGTGTACGTTCAGGGGTGAACATCCCCCTTTTATTCAACATATAGTTATTTGACATTGTCAGTCGTGGAACTCATGAAAGGTAGGTTTGTTGGGTAAGGTAAAGATTTTATTTGTCTTTTTTGCGATTTTATCGCCACAGTAAGAAGTGGAAAACAGACTTTAGAAGGATTAAATCGGTCCTTGTCCCT
Organism: Etheostoma perlongum; assembly: GCA_026937815.1. Lineage (NCBI taxonomy): Eukaryota > Metazoa > Chordata > Actinopteri > Perciformes > Percidae > Etheostoma > Etheostoma perlongum. The sequence continues at coordinate 23,998,579 of CM049392.1, read as the reverse complement.
AATGTTTGTGTCTACACCGAGCGTGTTAGGTAACATTACTGCTTTTCACAACACTAAAACATAAAAACTGTAAAATTACTTTAAGTAATGCAGTGATTCCTCCTGTAGAAACTAAGCCTGAATGGCAGTTTAAGCTAACCGCTTGTATGTATTTGTATTTAAAAACTGGTAAATTAAACACATCAACTGTGTACATAATTCAGGTAAGAGCTCATCCCAGTGGGAACCAGTTTTACCTCTTGGCTTGGTTTCATTCTTCTTCTCCTCTGCAGCTCGCTGTGCTACTCCTCGGACAGGCAGCTCTCTTTAGACCTGGTCAACGTGGGACGCCAGCGTCTGGACTTCCTGCCTATGCTGGAGCACTCCGGGACGTACCGGGAGAACGCCATGCACACCGGGACGTTTGCCCAGGAAATCATCACACTGGTTCACCAAGTCAAAGGTCAGCACAGCATGCACACATCTGCACGTTGAGTGTTTGGTCTTATACTAACTCCTCATTTTGGATAATTAATTTGTCATTTAATACTATAAAACATGCCACAAATGGGAACAAACAAGAGTTTAATATATACATTAAATATACATTCAAGATCCCTAACATAAACTTTTACCAGTCAAAAAAATCAATCCCTTGTTTACTCATTTATGCCAAAGTTTACATCTAAATATTATCGCACAGTCTAGTTTAATAGAGGGTCGACACTAGATCATACACTGATATGATTTTTGGCGTTCAAATGGGCAGAGCATGTCTGATGAGTACACCGTTAGTTGTTAACCTGTTTTACAACGTGTGAAATGCTCTGCACATCCTGATAAAATGTTACACTGCTTTACAGAATTAAATTTGTGCTTTTTTGTAAACTGTGAAAAGTAATTCAGGTTTGGATAAAAACACAAACCATAAAAGTGATTGGTCCGTAGTTGGATTGTGATTAAACCACAAATACTCGACATATTTAGGTTCTTAAATGTTTGTTGTCTGCATTCACAGAGCAGTATTTCAGAAATGATGGGGTCACCCTGAATGAGCGATTCTCAGCGCCCCAACAAGGCGGCTACTCTGAAGAAGAGACGGAGGAGCTGACGTTGGATGAAAGGTTCAGCTCAAACCGGTACGCTGAAATGTGACAGACCGCATAGTGTTTGTTGTTTTTGGTGATCAAAGTGCTTCTACTGGTAGTTGTTATATATTATATTAATAGTAGCTGAATATCCAAGTTTTCTTAAACTTGGAGATCAAAAGTACAATTTGGTGTTATTTCATTTTTCAAAATATATCCTAATACAATACATGCATTAATATTGCAATTAGGTATTTAATAATGAACGCTCACGGCACTTCTAGTGTTAAGCCCTATTCACAGCGGACTAGTGTTACCCGGGGACCTCCTAGTAATTTGTAATAATTGCTTAAATCATTTAAATAAAGTTTTGTGTTGGAGATTGTAACTTTCAAAAATCCCAACTTTGACTTAAAGGTTTTCATTTTTACTGTAAATGCCTATCGGCTCCAAATATCGGTTATCGTTTCATTAAATACTAATAATCGATATCAGCCTTGAGAAACGGACAATCCCTAATTTATAATAACGAAAGTTGTCTGTGATCTTGTCTGTGCGAATCTGCCATGTCTGTAATTTGTCAAGTAAAGATTCCATCGCAAATTACCGACCTTATTTCGCCAAACGCAGAGATTGTGTGATAATATCAGTCCAGTGGGAATTGGCATCTCTTGATTCTGGGTTCTCTTGGCAATTATAAAGAAAAAGGGGATAAATGTCAGTAAATTTGAGTAAAATACAGACTTATTTTCTGTGCTAATGAAACACGGACGTGGGTTCTAATTTCTAAATTGTCAAAAGAGACCAGTCTTTCTGGTCAGGACCAGTCTTTCAGTCTTTCTTCTGGTTCCATGTTCAGAGTTCTTCTAGTAATGTTACTCCTTGGTTTTAATTTTCATTTGTTATTCTGTATTATTTGTTCTTTAAATTGCATTATTTACTGTTACATTTGTAGTTTTGAAATGTTTTAATCTTGTAGTTTTGTTTTAAAAGGTGCCGCATTATATCAGGTGATAAATATTACTGTATGTGTAAAGTTGTGAAAAAACTAAATGTCGTTCTGGCTGTCTTCTTCTGCAGAGGCTTCAGCTTAAACATGAACTCGCTGCTTGACGACGACGAGCCTCTGTTCTCCAGACTAGGACCCTTGCAGGTGAATAACCATACTTGGCATCCTAAAACACTACACCGTAGAGACTGTTGATAAAATGCCCTAATTGGTTTTGTGGCTACATTTCCATCTGAATAGGTGTTTTTTAAATTGATATTATTGATGATGTGTTGACAGCCGGTTCAAGACCCAGGGGACCTGAGGCATGACCTGGAGAGGAGGAGACAGGAGAGGCTGGAGGGGGTGAAAGTCACAATATCAGGGAAAAATATGTCATCGCACCCCCTGGGTCCAATCAGGTGAGAGGAAACTCCTTGTTCCTTATGCTGTTGTTGTTTGGCAGACTTTACGTTGTGTTAATAAACCTCCCGAGTGCTTCGAAAGTGAAGTTGGATAGAACCCTGCATTAGGCACGTAATATTACCACATTTAAGTTGCATAGAAGTTACCAAATTTACTGTGTTCTGAGTTTTAATTACCTTTTTAATGATAAGTGATAAGTATAGTAACTGATATTTCACAAAGGTCAAGGGGCTTACTGTTTTTAAGATTATAGGTCAAGATTACATTTAATCAGTGGTGGAAAGCAACAGAGTACATTCACTCAGTACGAAGTAGAAATAAAACAGGCAAGTAAGTACTCTTAGCATATACCAACATCAACTTTCTGTACATTGTGTTTCTGTCAGTGCGCCGGGGTTAGCGTACAGGGACAAGAATGAAATGTCTCTGATGGAGGACGAAGAATTCTCCAACTGGCCTGAGGAGCAAAGCAGGAGACGAGAGGGCAAAATGGTGAGCATTAAAGAGAACTTTCATATAATGGAGACTACATGTTAGAGCTCGAAGTGAATCTTTAACCTTTTTCTCTTCCTTTAGGGACCAAGGAGAGGAGCTCCATACAGACCGAATGCTGCCTCCCAACGCAGGAACACACGCCCCGTCAACCGGCTGGGACCAATGAGGCGACCAAACAACCACAACGCCCCTGCAGGTAACTACACGCCCCTGCAGGTAACTAACTAAACGCCCCTGCAGGTAACTAAATGCCCCTGCAGGTAACTAAACGCCCCTGCAGGTAACTAAACGCCCCTGCAGGTAACTAAACGCCCCTGCAGGTAACTAAACGCCCCTGCAGGTAACTAAACGCCCCTGCAGGTAACTAAACAACCCTGCAGGTAACTAAACGCCCCTGCAGGTAACTAAACGCCCCTGCAGGTAATTCTAAACAACCCTGCAGGTAACTAAACAACCCCTGCAGGTAACTAAACGCCCCTGCAGGTAACTAAACGCCCCTGCAGGTAACTAAACAACCCTGCAGGTAACTAAACGCCCCTGCAGGTAACTAAACAACCCTGCAGGTAACTAAACAACCCTGCAGGTAACTAAACGCCCCTGCAGGTAACTAAACGCCCCTGCAGGTAACTAAACGCCCCTGCAGGTAACTAAACAACCCTGCAGGTAACTAAACGCCCCTGCAGGTAACTAAACAACCCTGCAGGTAACTAAACAACCCTGCAGGTAACTAAACAACCCTGCAGGTAACTAAACAACCCTGCAGGTAACTAAACGCCCCTGCAGGTAACTAAACGCCCCTGCAGGTAACTAAACGCCCCTGCAGGTAACTAAACACGCCTGCAAACATAGTAATACTAAAAGCAATCACGGCCACTCGAGACAATGCTTGTGATTATGCAAGTTGCGACACACAGTGTCCCAGAAGCGTCTCTCCACTAAAAATATCGGCCAGGTTTTATTTTTAACGGAGAAACGTGGTTTCCGACAGGCCAGACAGGAAGTGGAAGTGCTAGAGCATCCGGTCTTTTTTCAAAATAAACACCCTGTGAAGACTCCCGATGGTATATCGCATCACTACACTGTTGTAACAACTAAAACACGGACACACATCTTCCATCTGTGTCGTTCATAACTGGAAATGAAATAAACTATTTACTTTGCAGACCTTTTTTATGGTAGAATTATCCAGGAACAATGACCAAAACAACTAAATCTGCCTGTCGGGCGGGCAAGACGCTTCTGTGCCGCTCCTGGTGACGCAGGGCGGACAGCAGAACAAACCATGGCGTTGGAATCCCTTGGTTATTGTTTTAGTCTCATTGTTTATCTGTCCAGCTGCAACTTTACTGTTCTGGTTCACTCTCGGCGCTCTCATGGTGTCGTTTTCAGAGAACTCACTGTTCTGTACCAGCTCAGCAGCAGGTGAACAACACTAGCTGGTGAACATTGGGAGCATTTAACAACTAAAGAAACAGATATTTCCCTCTTTCGTCATCTGCAAGCAAGCTGAAGGAAAATCATATACATTTTATGAGTTAAATTCTAGTCTAGGCAACTCAGTTTCATAGATTTGTAGTTTAAATCAACTAATCGATTAATCGTCAAAATGGTATGAGCGTTAGTTGCCTGATACTATAATTTCTTTAAAGGAGAATTCTGGTCAATTACAACATTGTAGTTGTTTTTTAAAACATTTGTAGTGCTGTCAGTAGCAAGACGAATGAAACCAATCGGTGCAGTCTACACCGTGTTATTCTCCTGCTAGAGTTAGCACCCAACAGGCTTAAACAGGGCAAGCTTTAAATGTGTTTTTAGCTTCCAAACTTGCTCAAAAGGTCATTACCAGTGCCTACCAGTGAATCTGGAGATGTGACAGAAAAGGCATAAAAGTTGTGACAATCGACTAGCATGGAAATAAACAGATGTACGTGCACTGGCATTTGTAAATGCCTTTGTTGTTATGAGACGTCGTCGCGGGATAAGATGTCGAAGGCTAGACGTGGAGGGCTGTGGCGATGACATCATCAATACGCAACGATGCGGCTTCGCCATCCAAACAAAGTCGCAACAGCGCCGTTTTCAATTTATTTTTCCCACCCTGGGACCAGGTTTCTAAACTGTGTCTGCAGGCCGTGCGTTTACAGGATCCGTTTGGATGATTGGCCAAAACCATGTGAAGCGTGAGTTCACGCCATAAAGCGTTTCCGTGTGGATGGCCCCTTAGTTACACCGAAATCTGCATTGTCGTTCGGTCTGGTAGGTTCCGGTCGTTAAACCTTTTTCTTTACACCGGTTCTGTCCTCTTTTTTTATACTGTTTCTACCTGTAAACTGGATTTCTCTGACCTCCGCCCTCTTTCTCTCTGTCTTCACTATCCGTAGATCCTAACTGGTGATCGGACGCTGGAAAAATATCCCGTTTGGACTTTTAACACTGCTTGTAAAAAAGCAAATGGTCTCGGGCCAAATTGTGTTAAATTCCAACAACAGCACAAAGTTGGCGTTTCAAACTGTGAAGATTGGTCGGTTGGTGTCGGCCAGCGAGCGACGCGGGGATACCGGCAGCTGGGCCGCGTCCTCTAACTTCTAGTCACACCTGTCCTTCCATCTCTGCTCTTTTGTGTGTTTCTGTTATTGATGTCTGTATTTTCACGCTTTCTCATGTTATTGATTAGTTTTTTTAAATTAAAAACACACTTTGCTCATGTGAAGCTGAAGTACTTTAATATTCCGTGATTGTACATTTAATTATCTTTTTCCTGCCAGATGACTAACACATTATCCCGCCGGTTATAAGTGAAGCGTCACCTTTTTTTGAATTTGATCATATCTGTACATTTTAGTTTAATGTGACACCAGCCACTTAATGTTTCAGTTTGTTTTTAATAAAAAAGATTTTGCCTGTCATTGTAGTGTTTTAAAGTCAAACGAGTTGCTTAATCTTGGGTTGCAAAGACGTAAATACATGAAGCTGACGGACATTTAGACCTGTTCACAGTAGAAAAGCGCAGGTAAACACACTTATTTCACCTGTGCTTTCTTAACTTTTGAAATGTGAAATTGTCTTCTGTGAAAAAGCCGAGATGTGGTCGTGTGTCACTCCTAATTCTGATCCACAGACAGATGTTTAATGATCCCTGTTCTTATCTTGGTAAAACTGATGCAAGCAGTCACATTTCTTAATGTGTAATTTCTGTGGCCACGCGTACACACTAACGATAATGTTGTTTCCCCGGTTACGTGAGACAAATTGATGTTTTCTAATCGGTATGAAGTCAATTTGATTAAACAATTCTTATGACAAAGTTTGTATTTTATCAGCAGCTAAGTGTAAATTGGTCATATATACATTTCAAACGGGGGGGGGGGCATGTAAAACTGCTGCTGAGCTAAAAACAACTTTGTGAATTAACAAGAAAACTAAAATATTTAATCTTTTGGAAAAAGATTTTGCTGTATAATTGTTATTTAATTGGCCATGAGACGTTTGATTAGCGTGCTCAAAGAACATGATCATCACGTGGTGAGAACAAGGGTCTCTGTGACAACTAGGGATGTAACCACGGCAACAATATCCTTATCGCGGTGGATTACCACAGTGTGGAAATGTGTTTAATCCCTCCCAGCTTCATCCGAGGCGACTGGATTCTCAGTTTGTTACTGAAACAACTGCAAAATTAGAACTAAACATACATATAGTAAATTAACTTTTTGTCAAACGTTTTGAAATTAATCATTTATTTTAAACCAAGTGTGAAAATACATAATAGAAAAACTGTTTCTGGTTTCAACACTGACACATTTTTCAAGTTTTAAAAACACTCTTCAAAAATCTAAAAGTCCCCAAATTCAGACTACAAACCCTTCCTTAGCTATCATTGTTTTCATAATAAAACTCACAATTTATACAATCTAACATTAACACAGAACTAACTGTAGGATACCAGCTTATAACGACTTATTATAACGCAGCAGCATCACAAAGCCTGGAGTCTCAACCCCTCAATCCCTCCACCCTACTGGCAGATTACTTCTCTTGAAACTGACTTTATAAAGTATACAGTATATTTGCAGGATGAAAGACATTTAAACGTAGGTGGAGGAGAGTTGGAAACTAAAAGGTTGAATACTGTTGGTAGAAGGCACAGAGAAAAAAGAAAGCTTCTTTGTAACTGCACTGAAACTGATCAAAAGTACTACATTTAAAGATTTCATAACTCTTTAGTGAGCTTATTTTGATACATTTTCTGATACCAGTTCAAAGATGCACGCAGAAATATACTTTCACCCCTTTACCTTGCTGTCAGACAGGCCTTTACGACAGGGAACTGTCTCTGCACTCTTCACCAGACTCAAACAGTAGTTTTACCTCACACTCAAACTAACCGATGGAGGCAGCAGTGGAGCAGCAACTCCTGTTCTGCGAGGTAAAATGTTTTTGTTATTTTTTTTTTAAAGATGTTTGGGGCATTTTAGGCCTTTATTTGACAGGACAGTTGAAGACGTGAAAGGGGAGAGAGATGGGGAATGACATGCAGCAGGTAGGAGTCGAACTTGAGCCTGCTGCGTCAAGGACTAAACCTCTATATCTCTACCAACTGAGCTATCTGGGCGCCAGAGGTAAAATAATGTTGATTGTTTTTGTTGAAGGAGTCTGGTGGCTTTGAAGAAAGCCGAGATAACCGCTTCAGTTCCCGGTCATAAAGGGCTGTCTGACAGCAAGGTGAAGCTCTAAAAATATTTTAACATATAGAGTAAACTTAAACTTAACTTAAACTGATACAGATCTTGATGTGTCAGTACTCCTGCCTGCTTCTCCAAACTTTGGGGGCGTACTGTAGCTAACACACTGACTATGGATTATAGGGCTGGGTTAAAAATAATTGATTTTCCAATTAAAATCAATCTTTGTTTAAGTGATAGAGATATAGATTAATAACATTACGAAATCAATCTTCTTATATATGCCTTTTCAATGGCTTTCATGTTAGTCCTGAGAACCCTCATGTTGTCCCCATGTTGTCCTATATCAATGTCCTTTTTAATTCCCCAAAATAACATGACTGATTCCACCCAACGCTCTTTGCCAAGTACAAATCTCTACTTTCATTAATTTTGGGGCGTCTTATTCAATTTTATAGCATTGTAAAACAAATGGAAGTGTTTTTGAAATAGTATTGAGTAAAAGTTGACATATTCCAGTCTGTGATTATCATCAACATCCATTCCTTTAATTTTAGTCTAAATAATTCCTCATTTCTGCTTTTCTAACTCAAACATTAGGTATAATTTCCTATAAATGAGGTTTATTGACCATAAATTAAAAAAAGTAACTGTAAAACTAAAGTTAATAAGTTAGTGTTACGTAGTGTTGAAAACGTCAAGAAAAGTGACAAACATTGAAAAAAGCGTCAAGTGTTGAAAAAAGGGACAAAAAAGTAAGAGAGTTAAAAACATTGATTTAAAAGTGTGAACAAAAGTGTTGATTTTCAATTTTGACGGGAAGACAACACGAGGGTTAAGTAAAAAGTACTTTAACTTTTGGGGGATCAATTCTTAAAGTAAATATTAACCTGGTGCATTGTAAAAAAATATTTTAAATTACAACAGAAGATCTCAAAGAATCTCTAAATTGGTATTGGAACTGAAATTTTTCTAACCTAATCAATATTGAATCAGAAATGTAACAGAATCGGGATAGATTGGGAAATCATTGGCGATACCCAGCCCTACTAGAGAAGTATCTTATACAACCCCCCCTTTAAAAGATCTATCTATCCCTTTATTCACAGGAACACAGTGAATACTGAGAGTTTCTCTGCAGTTACATGTAAATAAGCGTGTTTGTGTAAATGCAGCCAGAGATGAAGAGGAACTCTGTACATCAAGAGAACTGGTTTCACCGTGACGCCTCTCCTGTCGCATCTTTTTCCTTAATCTGGTTACAAATCACGTTGCTGTGTTACCGGATCTCACAGATGAACACTCAACTCTCCAAAAAATCCCATCCCCAGCACCAGCCGAGACAGGCGTGGTGGCTTCAGTCGTACGTGACCATGTGTAGATTTTCCAGTAACCAGGAGTTAATCCACAGCACCAGTCGGGTCGTCTTTATCGTCCAGTGAGGAGGCTGCGGCTCCTTCTGCGGGGCCCCCTGGGGGCCTGGAGGCCCTGTGGAACCCAGAGGACGTCTGGGTTCAGCCGAGTTCGATGAGTTTCCATAGAAGAAGAAGCGGGTCCGGTCGGGGAGTCAAAGGTTGGAGTTGCAGGGTAAAGGACGAAACGCCACCTCCATGTTCTCCTCCATGATGATGTCAAAACGGCACATTAAAGGCCTGACGGAGAGGAAGAAAGAACACAATTTGTTCGTTCTTTATTAATCTGAAACCATTACTGATAGATAACATAAACTAGGTCCAGTCTCCGTTTGCTGCTTTTCTTTCTCTTATGTGACAGAAAACCTGCAAACTTTGAGTCTTGGGCCCAATAGGTCAGTCATTGGTGGAGGAAGTACTCCGAAATCTTGCTTATTAATTACAAACAATTGAAGGTACAACAGTTTTGTGAACTACCAAGAAACATGTAATGGTCATGCCTCGGTGGACTGAACATTATTATAATTAACCGTATTTGTAAAACAATCAGCTAAAGCTTTAACCCTCCTGGTGTCTTCGGGTCAAATTTGACCCCTTTTCAGAAATTTGGGTTTCTTCCAAACAAATTGTCCAAAAAAGTAACGTGGATGGTTCCCAACAACGCTCCTCACAAGTTAAATAATCAGTTCACTACTTTCATTGAATTTGGGTGTTTTTTGTCAATTTTATAGCATTTGGAGAAAAAAAATTTTGATAAAAGAACTTGTGATAAATGTAAAAAAAAAAAAAAAAAAAAAGACAAATGTCAGTAAAAATGACTAAAATGTGAAAAAAAGTGACAAATGTAAAAAAAAAAAAATGCTTTAAAAAAAAATTTTAGGGGGGGGGGACACAAAAATTTCAAAACGCTCAGAAAAAGTCAACAAATGATGAAAAAGTGATAAAAACATTGCAGGAAAGACACAAAAGTGTCAAAAAAGACGACCAAAACGTTGATAAAAAGGTATTTCATTTGAAATTTTGACTCAAAAGCAAAAATTTGCAAGTTGGCAGGAAGACAACACGACAAACAGCACTGTAGAGCTGCAAAGATTAATCGATTAGTTGTCAACAATTAAATTACTTTTGAGTTGTTTTTTTATGAAAAAATGTGAAAATCTTCTAATTTCTTCTCTCCACTGTGACAGTAAACTGGATATCTTTGAGTTGTGGACAAAACAAGACATTAGAGGACGACATCTTGGACTTTGGGAAACTGATGGACATTTTTTCACCATTTTCTGATATTTTATAGACAAAAAAACAAATTGAGAAAATAATCTACAGATTGAATGTTTGTGAGTTGCAGCCCTACGGCGCCGAGGGTTCAGGACCGACCTCTCGGGACGCTCCAGCGGTGTGAAGCGTATTCGCAGCAGTCTGATTTTGTACCGCGGGCCGATCACGTTGCCGGTGTTGATGCGTATCGAGATCTTCTGGATCGGGTGCAGGTCCTCATCGAACTGGGCCAGCAGCCGCGTGGAGGTGTACTGCTCGAACCGGAGGAGCTTCCTACGAGCAGAGAGGAGAATGTTTGAGAATGTTTATTGTTTTGCATTATAATCCCTGTGTGTTTCAGCCATTATGATTATGTGTGTCAATAAGATGTTTTGTACACTGGGTGGTGCATTGGCAGCAGTATAGCTGAACTCTCCAGCACAGCTGCAGGGGATTGTCACTGGATGAGCATACAGTTTATAGAATGGGTCATGGAGAATATACCCGTTTTGGATAAATACATGTTTAATCGCAAGCAAAACAGAGCGTGGGAAATAGACATAGATAGACAGACACACAGATAGATAGATAGATAGATATATAGATAGATAGATAGACAGACACACAGATAGATAGATAGATAGATAGATATATATAGATAGATAGATAGACAGACACACAGATAGATACACAGACACACAGATAGATAGACAGATAGATAGATAGATAGATAGATATATACACAGACACACAGATAGATAGATACATATTTATTGATCCCAAAAAAATGGGAAATGATAGTGTTACAGCAGGAAAATCAGTCACACAGCACAGACTATAAATGTAAATGAAATACTAGGATACAAGATACCAACATATAATATACATGAAATAATAATAGGAATAAAATATAAGAACAAATATTTGAATATATACAGGATAAAACATAAATAACCTTGTGCAGGTTGCATTAGTGCAGTATTATGGTGTCTCAGAGTCCTATCTAGCACCCAGTGACGACGTGTTAAAAAGTTACAAATATTGAGTGCATGCATCTAACTAGCTTTTCCCAGTCTAGCAATCTCTGAGACTTTTAGTGGCAAAAGTCACCAACACTGTAAACTGTTTTTTCAAAAAAAAAGTCCTTGCTGCCATTTTTAAACACCACGGCCGTGTGTTTCTGCAGCTCAGAGCGTCTTTTGAAGTTGTAAAAAGTTCATCTTTTCTTTTCCGCTCTGCTTCTCTGTTCATTCTGTAGATCGCTTGACTGCTTTATTTTATCTAGCACCGCTCCACATAGCACTCTTGGATACTGTGGCAGCAGCTGTTGTCATAAACTACAAAAGACGCTGCCAGCTTCTTTTTTTAAACTACAAAAGCGCCTTAGTCGACCTTTTCATTGTCAAAACAATCAAGGCCTAGCAGATAACACTGGTATTCCAGGTGTTTCACTGACAGACTTACTGGTCTAGTCGGACCTCTGTGAAGTTCCTGCCGCTGTGCAGCCGGATGAAGACGACCCCCCAGCGGAGGTACTGGTTCCAGGTCACCATGTCCACTCTGTAGATCAGCTCTGCCAGAAAAAATGACACAAATTCACCTCCAATGTGTAAGTAGAAGTAGAAATAGAGAGAAAATATGCTTTTGTAATTTGAATGAACTGTTGCTGTCATCATCATCATCAGGGACATCAGTCTGGTCATTATGAATTATGATGATATGATTAGGAAGATGGATTACAGCACGTTAAACCTGTTTCATTGTGTGCGTGTCACTTTTTTTGTCATGCAAGTGGAGGCTTGTCCGTCAATGGTCAAAACCAGTTTCAATATTAACTACCTGACTATTGTCTGGGGACTTGAAAATGTAAATGTTCTGTATTTATATAGCGCTTTTCTAGTCTTAACGACTACTCAAAGCGCTTTTACATCATACAGGAAACATTCACCATTCACACACATTCATACACTGTGGCCGAGGCTGGCGTACAAGGTGCTACCTGCTCATCAGATACACACACATTCACACAGCTCGGGGTTGCCCAAGGACACTTCGACACGGGACTGCAGGGCCAGGGATTGAACCACCAACCTCCCAATTGGCAGGCAACCACTCTACCGCTGAGCCACAGCCACCCACAGAAATGTTGTGAACTAATCCTTCATTGCTAATTTTCTGTCAATTGTCTAATTGTTTTACCTGAGCTGTACTTGTATACATTTTGGGTAGTTTATTTTTTTTTTGTGTAAAAAAATCCTAATTTGTTAAGGAACTAAAGCTGACAAATGTAGTGGAGTGGAGATAGGAAGTGGCATGAAAAGGAAAGACTCAAAGTTCAAGTAACTTAAATTTGTACTTAAAATAAATGCAAATGTACTTCGTTACATTCCACCACAGATGATGACTCAGATTTGACTTCATGAAGGTTACTGCTTCTACAGTTTTTGTAAATCTTGCTGCAGTAAATCTGTTATGCGAGCGAGACTTGATGTGTTTGACTCACTCCTGTAGGGCAGCGTGGCCGTGGTGCTGAAGAAGACTTGGGTCTGTCCGAGCTGCAGCAGAGTGTCCCTCCACTGGCTGACATCGTAACCTGCAGGTGAGACCACACAGGTGTGATCAGACATTAAGCTTCCATCGGTTGCGGTAAAAGAGCTCGTTTCAACATCATTTCACCACCTACCAAGCACGGGACAGGAAGCAGGTTTAAAGGCCTCGCACTGGAGACAGTGGCCTTCCAGGAAGACGCTGTAGGACGAGCAGGGGTAACCCGTGAGGGTGCAAGTCCGGTTCAGAGCGCACAAGAACAGAAACACAGAGCGCTGGTGGTCACACACAAAATAAGATTTACCTGTCGGAGACAAAAGACAACAGTGAGTGTGTGTTTGTCCTTTATTTTGTGTGTTTAAGTGTGTGTGTGTGTGTGGGGGGGGGGTCACCTGCGAAGATGGTTTTGGGACACCCTGGTTGGTCATTTCCACCGTTGGCGTAGAAGTCAATGTGACCATGAGCTCCTGTCAGTCCAAATGCTGCCAATAAAAATACACACATTTAATATTACAATTTACATATTACATGTGTTAAAAATGTCTCCTAACACATGTGCATTATTTAGAACTTTGTCTTTTGATCATTTTGGCTAGGGTGTGATTTTAAGTTGAACCTCAGCTCCCATAAGTCTATAATCAACTATGTATTTAACAAAAAAGACACTCAGACCCTAATGGACAAAAATATGTTCTGGTTAAAGTGCATTCATAACACACTGTTTGATCCCACGGCCATTACAGCATAAAAATCCCTTGTTATTTCAGGCCTTCACTTGTTGAACCTTGGCTTCAGAATGAAAGTTATCTGTTCTGTGTGGCCGGGTTGGCTCGGTTGGTAGAGCAGACGCACATAGACATGGAGGATTGTGCCTCGATGTGAAGGTCTAGAGTATGAGTCCGACCTGTGACACTTTCCTGCATGTCTTCTTCCCCCCCCCTTTCTCACATAGCTGTCCTGTCCATTAAAGTTGGAAAAGCACCAAAAAAGTATCTTAAAAAAATAAATAAAAAGTTATCCATTTTGAGGCAAATTCATGCTATTTTCCTGGTTTCCACTAGAGGCACTGTTGCTACCTTTAGGCCGAGTTCAGAGCAGATCAATCAATGTTGTTGCTAATCATTGACTTATCCAAGACTGTGAATTAGAAATCAGCCTAGCTTTAAGTATACAGAACATAATGAATTGTATTTATTGAGTATTGCACGTCAGAATTGCACAGTTGAAGAAATGTAGTGAATAAATTAAAGGGGTTGTAGCTGTTGACAGGGGTGTGATAGGTCTGATGAGCCTCGAGATTAAAGGTAACGTGAGTTCATCTTGTACATTTTGTACATAACTGTGTGTGTGTGTGTGTGTGAAAAATCAGATAGTGGAAAAGCATAAGCTCTGTGTCTCTCTCTTTTGTTATTATCTGCAAATGTACTGTAAGTCAGATGCTCACAGTTCATGTCTGTGTGCAGCACGTCCACAAACATGGCGTCTGTGGGGTCCAGCCTCTCCTCTGGTGTGGCGCTGGTAAACATCGGCCCAGCTGGGTCCAGGCCTGGAGGGAAGGAGGAGGGAGGCTTGACTCAGGAACTTATTAAGATTTACAGTTTGTTACCAAACCCAGCTTCCCTGATGTTCTCATAAGATGTATCTACAGTGGCAAGAATAAGTTTACACACCCATGCTAAAAGTTGATTAAAAAGAGGAATAAAAAAACATCTTTTGGAAATTGATCTTAATGCCTTAATTCAAGAAATGTTGGAAAATCCAATCTTTTAAGGACACCAATTTTATTTTGTGAATAAATAATGTATTAATAAATAAATGTTCTTCCTTAAAATACAGGGGGCATAAGTATACACCCCCCTATGTTAAAATACAGGGGCATAAGTATACACCCCCCTATGTTAAAATACAGGGGCATAAGTATACACCCCCTATGTTAAAATACAGGGGGCATAAGTATACACCCCCCTATGTCAAAATACATGGGGATAAGTATACACCCCCTATGTTAAAATACAGGGGCATAAGTATACACCCCCTATGTTAAAATACAGGGGGCATAAGTATACACCCCCTATGTTAAAATACAGGGGGCATAAGTATACACCCCCTATGTTAAAATACACGGGCATAAGTATACACCCCCTATGTTAAAATACAGGGGGCATAAGTATACACCCCCTATGTTAAAATACAGGGGGCATAAGTATACACCCCCCTATGTCAAAATACATGGGGATAAGTATACACCCCCCATGTTAAAATACAGGGGCATAAGTATACACCCCCCTATGTCAAAATACATGGGGATAAGTATACACCCCCCATGTTAAAATACAGGGGCATAAGTATACACCCCCCTATGTCAAAATACATGGGGATAAGTATACACCCCCCATGTTAAAATACAGGGGCATAAGTATACACCCCCCTATGTTAAAATACAGGGGGCATACAGTGGGTACGGAAAGTATTCAGACCCCTTTAAATTTTTCACTCTTTGTTTCATTGCAGCCTTTTTCCAAAAATCAAAAAAGTTCATTTTATTTCTCAGTAATGTACACTCAGCAACCCATCTTGACAGAAAAAAACAGAAATTTAGAAATTTTTGCATATTTATTAAAAAACAAAAACTGAAATATCACATGGTCATATGTATTCAGACCCTTTGCCGTGACCCTCATATGTAACTCAGGTGCTGTCTATTTCTTCTGATCATCCTTGAGATGGTTCTACACCTTCATTGGAGTCCAGCTGTGTTTGATTATACTGATTGGACTTGATTAGGAAAGCCACACACCTGTCTATATAAGACCTTACAGCTCACAGTGCATGTCAGAGCAAATGACAATCATGAGGTCAAAGGAACTGCCTGAAGAGCTCAGAGACAGAATTGTGGCAAGGCACAGATCTGGTCAAGGTTACAAAAAATTTCTGCTGCACTTAAGGTTCCTAAGAGCACAGTGGCCTCCATAATCCTCAAATGGAAGACGTTTGGGACGACCAGAACCCTTCCTAGAGCTGGCCGTCCGCCAAACTGAGCTATCGGGGAGAAGAGCCTTGGTGAGAGAGGCAAAGAAGAACCCAATGGTCACTGTGGCTAAGCTCCAGAGATGCAGTCGGGAGATGGGAGAAAGTTGTAGTAAGTCAACCATCACTGCAGCAATCCACCAGTCGGGGCTTTATGGCAGAGTGGCCCGAAGGAAGCCTCTCCTCAGTGCAAGACACATGAAAGCCCGCATGGAGTTTGCTAAAAACACCTGAAGGACTCCAAGATGGTGATAAATAAAATCCTCTGGTCTGATGAGACCAAGATAGAACTTTTTGGCCTTAATTCTAAGCGGTATGTGTGGAGAAAACCAGGCACTGCTCATCACCTGTCCAATACAGTCTCAACAGTGAAGCATGGTGGTGGCAGCATCATGCTGTGGGGGTGTTTTTCAGCTGCAGGGACAGGACGACTGGTTGCAATCGAGGGAAAGATGAATGCGGCCAAGTACAGGGATATCCTGGACGAAAACCTTTTCCAGAGTGCTCTGGACCTCAGACTGGGCCGAAGGTTTACCTTCCAACAAGACAATGACCCTAAGCACACCGCTAAAATAACGAAGGAGTGGCTTCACAACAACTCTGTGGCTGTTCTTGAATGGCCCAGCCAGAGCCCTGACTTAAACCCAATTGAGCATCTCTGGAGAGACCTGAAAATGACTGTCCACCAACGTTTACCATCCAACCTGACAGAACTGGAGAGGATCTGCAAGGAGGAATGGCAGAGGATACCCAAATCCAGATGTGAGAAACTTGTTGCATCTTTCCCAAAACGACTCATGGCTGTATTAGATCAAAAGGGTGCTTCTACTAAATACTGAACAAAGGGTCTGAATACTTATGACCATGTGATATTTCAGTTTTTGTTTTTTAATAAATATGCAAAAATTTCTAAATTTCTGTTTTTTTCTGTCAAGATGGGTTGCTGAGTGTACATTACTGAGAAATAAAATGAACTTTTTTGATTTTTGGAAAAAGGCTGCAATGAAACAGAGTGAAAAATTTAAAGGGGTCTGAATACTTTCCGTACCCACTGTAAGTATACACTCCCCTATGTTAAAATACAGGGGGCATAAGTATACACCCCCCTATGTTAAAATACAGGGGCATAAGTATACACCCCCCTATGTCAAAATACATGGGGATAAGTATACACCCCCCATGTTAAAATACAGGGGCATAAGTATACACCCCCCTATGTTAAAATACAGGGGCATAAGTATACACCCCCCTATGTTAAAATACAGGGGCATAAGTATACACCCCCTATGTTAAAATACAGGGGGCATAAGTATACACCCCCTATGTTAAAATACAGGGGGCATAAGTATACACCCCCATGTTAAAATACAGGGGCATAAGTATACACCCCCCATGTTAAAATACAGGGGGCATAAGTATACACCCCCTATGTTAAAATACAGGGGGCATAAGTATACACCCCCCTATGTCAAAATACATGGGGATAAGTATACACCCCCCATGTTAAAATACAGGGGCATAAGTATACACCCCCCATGTTAAAATACAGGGGCATAAGTATACACCCCCCTATGTTAAAATACAGGGGGCATAAGTATACACCCCCTATGTTAAAATACAGGGGGCATAAGTATACACTCCCCTATGTTAAAATACACGGGCATAAGTATACACCCCCCTATGTTAAAATACAGGGGCATAAGTATACACTCCCCTATGTTAAAATACACGGGCATAAGTATACACCCCCTATGTTAAAATACAGGGGGCATAAGTATACACCCCCCTATGTTAAAATACAGGGGGCATAAGTATACACTCCCCTATGTTAAAATACACGGGCATAAGTATACACCCCCCTATGTTAAAATACAGGGGGCATAAGTATACACTCCCCTATGTTAAAATACAGGGGCATAAGTATACACCCCCCTATGTTAAAATACAGGGGCATAAGTATACACCCCCTATGTTAAAATACAGGGGGCATAAGTATACACCCCCCTATGTTAAAATACAGGGGTATAAATATACACCCCCTATGTTAAAATACAGGGGGCATAAGTATACACCCCCTATGTTAAAATACAGGGGGCATAAGTATACACCCCCTATGTTAAAATACAGGGGGCATAAGTATACACCCCCCTATGTTAAAATACAGGGGGCATAAGTATACACCCCCCTATGTTAAAATCCCATAGAGGCAGATTTTTATTATTAAAGGCCAGTTATTACATGGATCAGGATACTATGCATCCTGATAAAGTTCGCGTGACATCGCTTAGAGCACCTTTAAGGAACTAAGTTGTGTTCTCTGCTGTTTTCGGTCTGCATAAATGGTTTAATGCCACAATCTCCAATGTTTTTAATGTACCTGTGATTCGTCCAATCTTTCCCTTCAGGTTTGCTCCTACGTATCCAGCCAGGTGAGCTCCCAGACTGACGCCGATGAGGTGCACTGAACTCAGAGAGGCTCCTTCCTCCTGTAGACACATTCAAAAAAATCAAAAGACAATATACTTAAATGTAACTACTTTTTAGCAACCATAATGGGGTTTTGGTTTTGGCTGCGTAGAGAAGTTTGGTTTGTCTGTAGTCCACAACAGCCTGAAAAACACCCAAACAACATGCTTTCAAAAGGTTGCAAAAGATTTTGATTTCCACATCCAGTAGACACATAGCAACACAAGCATCCCTTTGCAGTTGGGGTTGTGTCCACCTGATAAATGTAAATCCAATTAATATCTGAAATATTTGTCTCTTAGCTGCTAAACATTCCACTATGTTCACCAGATAGTCTCTAACTGTATCTGTGTATTTTTTTAGCTAAAAAAAAGCAAACAGCTGCCTGTCACATTGAGTCAGAAGCAAACAGTAAATGCGCTAAAACTAAACTTAAAACTAGGAGCTAAAAGAGGCTGAAAAGCTCCGTAGAGCTGCAGACATGAGGATCATTTTCTGTGTTCCTCACTCTCATTATTAAGGAAAATATACACAAGTGTCTCATCTCACAGGGCTGCTCGATTATGGAAAAAAGTATAATCACGAGTACTTTCGGCAATAGTGAAATTACGTTTTTTTAACGCAAGTACTCATTGACTTTTGCAAGGATGTTTCATTTATTGAAACTAAAAAAACAGTGAAACAATAAAAGAAAAAGACCTGGAACTATGAGATATCCCTTAACCCTCATGTTGTCCTCATGTTGTCCTCATGTTGTCCTCATGTTGTCCTTCATGTTGTCCTCATGTTGTCCTCATGTTGTCCTCATGTTGTCCTCATGTTGTCCTATATCAATGTTCTTTTTAATTCCCCAAAATAACATGATTGATTCCACCCAACGCTCTTTGCCAAGTACAAATCTCTACTTTCATTAATTTTGGGGCGTCTTATTCCATTTTATAGCATTGTAAAACAAATGGAAGTGTTTTTGAAATAGTATTGAGTAAAAGTTGACATATTCCAGTCTGTGATTATCATCAACATCCATTCCTTTAATTTTAGTCTCAATAATTCCTTATTTCTGCTTTTCTAACTCAAACATTAGGTATAATTTCCTATAAATGAGGTTTATTGACCATAAATTCCAAAAAAAAACCTGTAAAACTAAAGTTAATAAGTTTGTGCTACATAGTGGGTGGCTGTGGCTCAGCGGTAGAGTGGTTTCCTGCCAATTGGAAGGTTGGTGGTTCAACCCCTGGCCCTGCAGTCCCATGTCGAAGTGTCATTGGGCAAGACACTGAACCCCAAGTTGTCCCCGATGTCCCCATCGGAGTGTGAATGTGTGTGAGTGTTTATCTGATGAGCAGGTGGCACCTTGTACGGCAGCCTCGGCCACAGTGTATGAATGTGTGTGAATGGTGAATGGATCCTGTATGAAAAGCGCTTTGAGTAGTCGTTAAGACTAGAAAAGCACTATATAAATACAGCACATTTAGTGTTAAACGTCTAAAAATTGACAAACATCGTTCAAAAAACAACAAACAAAAAAAACATTGATAATATAAAGCAATTTATATTATCAATGTTTTTTATAAAATAAAAGCATTGCTTTTCAATTTTGACGGGAAGACAACACAAGGGTTAATAAAAATGAATTATTAATAATAAAAAAATCTCATTCGTAACAAAATAAGAACAAAAAAATGATGTGAAAATTACTCTGGCTTTGTGATCATTAGGTTTATAGACCTAGGAGCTGCAGTCGTTCTTTGCAGCCTAGCGTCTCACCTGCATGGTCCTGATGAAGCCGGTCAGGTTGGAAGCCGCCTCCCTGGTGTAGGTCACGGCGGTGAAGTAGTTGAGGTTGGCCGCCCCCTTGTTCCAGTCCACCACGATGACATTCATGTCCTCCTGCTCGGAAAGCAGGTGGACTATGTGGTCGATCCAGATGGGGGGCGCTCCCGTGGGCCGGTAGCCGTGGATGACGAAGGCGGTGGGGCGCGACAGGTCCAAGAGCGGCTGGGAGGACAGGCGGTGGTGGTTGAGCTCGCGGCCGCAGTCGAGGTTGGAGCGCGTGTAGAGCAGCAGCCTCACGTACAGGGCGGTTCCCATGAAGCAGTGGGACAGGCTGAGGTCTGTGAAGTTGTCGCAGGACTCGCCCGTCCCGCTCTCCTCCTGACCTGGTGGTGGGAGAAATATTCAGGTCAAACATTTAAGAAACAACTCAATTTAAAGAAAGGCAGCATCAAGAAGAAAGGTCTTCATCCTTGATTTAAAAGAACTGAGTTACAGCGGATCTGCAGGTTTCTGGGAGTCTGTTCCAGATATGAGGAGCATAGAAACTGAACGCTGCTTCCCCCTGTTTAGGTCTGACTCTGGGGACAGAAAGTAGACCTGTCCCAGAGGACCTGAGAGGTCTGGGGGGGTCATAGTGTAGTAGTAGACCTGTCCCAGATGAAAGACAAAACTTTGGACATGTGTAAATGTGTAATTCTGTCAGCAGGCATCTACTTAAGTATGTAATGGAGGAGTTGTCTATGACAGACTTAGCCAGACCCTTCATCTGAATGTTTGCTGACATGTTTATCATGTTTATGTTTATCCTCTTCACAGGTTACAAAGTCCAAGGTCTCGAATAAAAGCTTCACGCTGTCTGACTGGAAATGCTGGAATCAACTCTTTGTCTGGTAGGTGACGTTTAGTGTCAGCTGGACCTCTTTAGCTCAGTGATGTCAGGATTAGGCTAGTAGTCTTTAGCCTATTTAAAGTGTCTTCAGCCTGAAGATTTTAAATCCTGACTGACTTTCTTTCTTTCTTTTTTGGTTCGATGTTAATAGAAGACAGACATCCTCCAACAAGCCCGTTGTTTTCTCCGGGGCAAATATACGACCGCGCAAGTTGAAGATGTTTCATGACAGATTTTAAAGCTCGCTGAAATACACCTTGGGTCATATTTAGCAGCAAATAAGAACCATTTGGTGTATAAAAACCTGTATAATGTGGGTTAGAATAGGAAGAAATAAAAGACATGTCACTGGAGGGTCAATCTCAAATAAAATCAGGAAAGACTCTTTAATAAAAGCATGTTTTAAGAAGCGACTTAAAGGTGGCCACTGACCTAATTAGAGTAGATTAGATTAGATTCAACTTTATTGTCATTACACAGTTACAAGGCACCGAAATGCAGTATAGGTCTAACCAGAAGTGCAATAGCAGTAAGTACAGGATATACACTGGTCCCATAAGTGCAGGACATGGATATGTACTGAATATCCTCGGGCAGAGTCTTAAATTAATCTCTTCCTCTCCCTGTCAGGTGAAGCAAAGTTGTACACATACCTCCCTCTAAAACCACAAATTAACATCTTAACATTTAGTTTTTTATACGCTTTAAACTAACAAGCTATAACACGTTAAATAGTGAGTTTTAGAGGGGCTGGTAGGCGGATTTTTTCAAAACTTTAGATAGAGCCAGTCTTGCTGTTTCCTCATGTTTCCATCTTTATGCTAAACTAATACCTCCCATATCAATATCTGTACTTAATGCACAGACATGAAAATCTTCTCTAGCTCTAAGTATTGTGTTGTCATGACAGCCAGACTATTTTGTTCTGCAAACATCACAGTGTAGTTGCAAATAATAGGCTGGTTAGCATTTAGCATCAAGGCTCCCGGTAGTTCCCTCTGTGGCGGGTGGGGATGCTCCCTATGCAATTAGCACACAGGAGTGCGACACTGCCCTCAATAGGATCAGGCTGCTATAAAAAACCACCTCATCCCCTTTACCACCCGCCCGCCCCACCCTGAACACAAAACGGCTCCAATCCAGCCCTGTGTGTGTGTGTGTGTGTGTGTGTGTGTGACCTGGTGTACAGTATATTTCCTTCCATACCACCAGACAGAAACAGCAGGCTTTGCCATACACTTAAAAGAACTGAAGGTGACTTTAAATAATCTTTTCCTACACTTCACTTAGCTGTTTCCACAGTCACACAAACTTTATTTATTATATTTTTGGTTAGTTTCTTGCAGGATCAATCCCTCAAAGATAAGCACTGGGCTTTAAGCACACTTGAGCAGAAGTTAAAGATGAATGAACAGAATAGTCTGTGTTTTTCTTACCTTTGCAGAGCACGAGGAGCCCCAGCAGACCCAGGAGTCTGCAGGGCAGCATCCTTCCTACGACCACAGAGACCTCAGAGACCTCAGAGACCTCAGAGAGATGATGATGCGGGGAAGAGGAGAGAAGGAGCTCTGAATGCAGAGGGAAGGAGGGACTGACTGAACGAGGGAGGGATTGTTGGGAGAGGTAAGGAGGGAGGGAGGGAGGAGGGGAGAGGTGGTGTCTTCACTTACAGTAAGGATCAGTTTTTAGAGTCTCTGCATCGTCATTGAAGCCACTTTCTACCTATGATATACACTGTATAGTATAGAAGTCCTGACTGCTTTCTGAATACGCACTGTGTGCATTTCTCTATGGATTGAGTGAAAGTTTTGATACTTTCATAGTATTTGTACAGCACCTGGACCTGCTTTGTAATCAAAAACAGACATTGGACAGACAGAATCTCACTTTTTATTACAATACAGGACCATTTAAGCGAAATACAGCTTTAATCTGTATTAAATGATAATGTGTAAATGACAATTCTGTTGCAGAGCGCAAGGCACTGCAGAGAGTGGTGAAAACCGCCCAGCGCATCACCGGGACTCCACTACCCGCCATCACCGGGACTCCACTACCCGCCATCACCGGGACTCCACTACCCGGACTCCACTACCCGCCATCACCGGGACTCCACTACCCGGACTCCACTACCCGCCATCACCGGGACTCCACTACCCGCCATCGAGCACATCCAGAGGAAACGCTGTCTGCATCGAGCTCGCAGCATCCTTAAGGACTCCTCTCACCCAGCCCACAGACTGTTTTCTCTCCTGCCCTCCGGCAGGCGGTTCAGGTTCCTCCGGACCAGGACCAGCAGACTAAAGAACAATTTTTCCCCCAGAGCTGTCTCTTTATTGAACTCTAACCCTCATTAATCCCACTCCCCTTCATACACTGATAGACTCTGCTCTCCCTCCTCACACCTGCCTCCATTTTGTTATCTGCAATACTATAATGTTCACCTGCACTGCGGACTGTTACTATAGTAACAACTGGTTATACCTGCATCTTTTTTGCACTACTTACCTTTTTGCACTACTTACATTTAAATCTGCACTGCTGACTGTTTATTTCCAGTACCAGTTGTTTACATATACATCTGCAATACCATACTTTAACTGTAATATGCAAATACTCTCCACTGCACTTTAATTCAGATAGCTTCTGCCCAAACTTTATTTGTACTACCTTAAATCATTGTTACACTGCTCATTTTAGCCTAACTTATTATATCTATCTGTAAAAACTCTGTCTATAATAGCCGCCTGATATATATATTCATAGTACATACTCACCTGTAAATCTTGCTCATGTTATGTTCATTGTACATATCTGTAAAATTTCTACTTATAGTAATACCCAAACTGTATATTATATTCAGTACATATCCAGCTGTAAATCTTACTCACAATACTTGTTATCTATATTTTATATTCATAGGACAAACCCATCTGTAAAATTCTGTTTATATTAGTACTCATTTCTATATTTATTCAGTACATATCCATGTCCTGCACTCATGGGACCAGTGTATATCCTGCACTCACTGCTATTGCACTTCTGGTTAGACCCAAACTGCATTTCGTTGCCTTGTACCTGTACCTGTACCTGTGTAATGACAATAAAGTTGTATCTAATCTAATCTACTCTAATCAATGGGAAAGGTCTCTCTGTTAGAGAATGATCAGCTGAATCTGCAGCTCGGCTTTACTGTGCTTTGTAGTTTCAGCTAATTGTTTATCTGTCCGACTGCATCTTTACTGTCCTGGTCCTCTCTCATCACTCTCATTACTGAGTTTTAAATGTGTGCATTTGTTATAAATGTGGAAGTGGAAGTGGAAGCACATTGAAGGATTTCCATGTGGGGGGGTTTGGTTTTGTACTTCCTCTTAATGTTGTGTTTCTTTAGGATAGCCACTTTGTATTTTACTTAACCAACTCATTTGGAGACCATGAATAAAAGTTATATTAAAGGTATTGAAAAAATAACTAAGTACTACTTACTTTCTAAGAACACTAGACATTATTTATCAATACAGCTTTTATTCTCATTTTGTATTTTTGTATTTATTTAGTTTATTTTGAACATGTAAAAAAGAAAGATAGAAAGATAACTGAGAACATGTACATTTGAGTAGAGGCCAGAAAAGCAACACAAACTAAATCCTCAGCAAACATATCTTTCAAAGTTTTTGTACTAGGAATTTTTCATTCAACACAGCTATATTAAAAGGTGGTAAATGTGGGTAAAGGCCTGGCAATGCGAGACTAGGATAATGTAAATGCTGGTAGGAGGCCTCCTCTCAGCCACTCCTCCACCTTGATTAGTGAGGTTGAAGTTTGATTATTTGTAATAAAGTCGGAGCCTCAGCAGGTTATTAATAGCTCCACGGGCTCTGACCACACTGCACCCAGCCCATGCTGCTGCCCTGTACTCACTGAGTTCAGGGTGTAATTTAACATCTAGAAACTCTGAAAACACTTTAAAAAGCAGTGAAACCGAAGCGAGGGTTGTAGTAATGTAAGAGTGCATGCTGAAACCGTACAATCAACGGTTGAATGACAGAACAGGAGCTCACTTTGACTTCTTAAAGACAGAGAGAGAGAGACCAGAATGTAGACTGCACACTGCAAAATCTGCCTATCAAAAGGAATACTGCTTATATTAGCCGGTCTGTTTTGTATCAGCATCTTAGATGTCCCCTTTACTTTATAGTTCAACATTTTGGGAAATTACTTCTGGGCTGCAACTACCAATTTTTTTCTCACTTTTTGTCAATTATTCTGTTGATTATTGATAATTTAATCAATTAGATGTTTGGTCTGTAAAATGTCACCTTATAAATCATATTTTTGGTTCTACATGGCAAAAAATTTACTAGTAAGTGTTGTAGAGTCATAGAAACCAACAGTCATGACATGCATGCTGCTCCTTCTGTGTAGTTGACTCTGTAATTGAAAGGGCCATATAATATAAGGGGAAATGATAGCAGTGTTCAGTTAGTGAGGTGATTGATTCTGTGAAGAAACAGGTGTCAGTTATGGTCCATGTTTAAGGAAGGAAGGAAGCAGATGTTGTGCATGCTGGTTATAATGCATTTCACTATATTTCACTCCAGACATTGCTCTGAGGACCAGCGGACTTTGATTAAAAAGTGGATTTGAGTGGCCGGATTAGCTCAGTTGGTAGAGCGGGCGCACCTATATAGAGGTTTGCTCCTTGACGCAGCGGCAGCAGGTTCGACTCTGACCTGCGCCCCTTTGCTGCATGTCGATCCCCTTCTCTCTCTCTCTCTTCTTTCATGTCTTCATCTGTTCTGTGGAAAAAAAAGTCCTAAAAAAAGTTGATTGGAGAGGGGAAAACATATAAAGATGTGCAGAAAATGATTGGCTGAATAGCCAAAATGATTTCAAATGCCTTGAAATGGCATCCAAAGCATGAACGACAAAACAGTCAACTACCATTCGAATGGATGGAAGAATAGCCAAAATGGCAAAGGCTCAACCAACGATCAGCTCCAGGAAAATCACAGAAGACTTAAAGTTACCTGTGAGTTCTGTTACGATCAGAAGAAGGCTGTGTGAAGCAAAGCTATCAGCTAGAAGCCCCCACAAAGTCCCTTTGCTTTTGTGTTTTTTGTGTGTCTGCAGACCAGCAGGACTGAACAGTGATTGGCCGGTGATGTTAGGTCACAATGTCCTGGCCAGTTAAAGAGATTACCTTCGAGGCCACGGCCTATCATCCCTTCCCTGACTTGGCAAATAAACACAGAGAGGCCGGTGGGAATCCTCTAGAAGAGATTAAAAAACAGGCTGCACTATTTCTTTTTAAGAGTGAATCTTCCAGAGAGTTTGACAGACAAGATTGAGAAATGTTTGAACTTCTCTGAGAAGTAAAACAAACTGGAGGTGCAGCATGTTTGCTCAGGAGAACATCAAAAGTCAATCATTAAGCTTCCTACACATGATACATGATTTACTCTTTGTGCACTACTAGGTAGGGCGCAGAGCAAAGGGCAGAGCAGGTAAACAGATGGCAAGGATGCTTTAAAAAAAAAAAAAAAAAAAAGTATTCCTTTTTTTAACCTCAAAATTTAGTTTCAGTTGAGTTTTTTTTGAAGGTTTGAGTTTTCTATTAAGTTTCAGTTTAATGAAAATATTTTTGATATGATACGTGATTTACTCTCTGCAGGTAGGTAGGGCGTAGGGCAAAGGGCAGAGAAGGTAAACGTCATCACGGGTGGCGAGGATGCTTTTTTATTTTTTGATTTTATTCCTTTTTCTAACCTGAAAATAAATAATAGTTTTTATTAAGTTTCAGTTTATTGAAACTATTTTTTATTGCTTATTTTTGTTTTGGTTTAAGTTTAATAGTATAATAGTTTTAGTATAATAAACCCTGATATGGATATTAGGTTAGATTTGGGTTTGTTGTGATTAGGACCAGGATAAGGATGAATAAAGAATATAAGATAAATAAGACTTTTCTTTCTGTAAATGAGACCATCAGCAGGTCCTGCAGCCGGGTTACAAAGGTCTAAAGGTCAGGAGGGGCGGGATGTTCTATTATAGGAGTCTTCAGCTAAAGCTGCTGCGATAATCACAGCTAAACCGTTGAACCTGGACATATTCATGTCTCCATTAGGATGCAGAATTAGGTAATGATGATACAACATGTATCCGTTTTCTAACATAGTGAGCTGTACTATCAGTTATCACTGGCTGCTGTGTCCCCCAGAGAGACTGACTTTTAGCCGTGTCAGGCTTTAGGGATGTCTGTTGTTGATGTCTGTGGGTTTGACCATCACGGTGGCCCAGACTAAAATATCTCAACAAGTATTTGATGGATTGTTGTGATCTTTGGTACATACATTCATGGTGTCGAGAAGATTAATCCGAAAAGACTTTGGCGAGCCT
Organism: Etheostoma perlongum; assembly: GCA_026937815.1. Classification (NCBI taxonomy): domain Eukaryota; kingdom Metazoa; phylum Chordata; class Actinopteri; order Perciformes; family Percidae; genus Etheostoma; species Etheostoma perlongum. Next base: position 23,971,148 of record CM049392.1, on the reverse strand, counting down.
TTACTTGTCCTCTATCAATTTAACAGCCATAGACAATTCAACCAGCTGTCCATTTAACAAGCTGCCATTGAACCGTTTTCATAGGTTTGAAGTTTCTTCTGAATTCATTAGCTCAGTCTAGCTTTTTATCTCCCCGCAGACACTTGGGTCCTGTAACTTATGGAGAGCCAAGGCTGATGGGCTCTGTGGGGAGAGAGAAGACCAGAATGGACTCTTCTGCAGTGCAATGAAACACCTGAAGGCAGAAGCATAGACACACGTGTGCTTTTTGTAACTGTCAAAAGAGAAAGGTGTGTGTGTGTGTGTGTGTGTGTGTGTGTGTGTGTGTGTGTGTGCGTGTGTGTGTGTGTGTGTGTGTGTGTGTGGGTGGGTGGGTGGGCGTGGGTGCATACTTGTGTCTCTGGAAGATCAGGTCCTTTAGTCCACCTGAATGCCCCACAGTCTGGATGAGCCCACAGCACCTCCTGCAGGACAGCACGGGTAACACAAACGCAGAGCAACGCATGCATACTGCATATGTTATATATATATGCATTAAAGAATATATATATATATATATATATATATATATATATATATATATATATATATATATAAAGACAAAGTCTCAGTTAAATAGAGCACGTACAAAACAAACAGAAAAATCATGAAAAACTTAAAAGAAGTTTTACTTTCCAAACGTATTGTAACCAAAGCTAGGATTAGGGGCGGTGGTTCAATCAATTTCTATATCAGAGTCCCTTGTATTTTGTATTTAAACTGGATTCTTCTTTGCGAGTTGAACACTTCCATAAAATGTTTTTTTAAAGTACAGAATTAGAGTTGCAAGTTATAAAAGAAGTAAAAACAATGGATGGAAATAGTTTTTCAGATGGACACCTGTAAGTTTAATTTAGATCAGTACTGAGTTCAAAACGCTACGGGCTCTCTCTCTCTCTCTCTCCCTCCCTCTCTCTCTCTCTCTCTCTCTCTCTCTCTCTCTCACACACACACACACTTTCTCACTTCCTGTTAAACTGTTGTATATGCATATATAGTGTTCTTTTGTCTTTGTTTTTTTCTCACGGTGTACTCAACACCTCCATGCGTTGAGCGCTGACCTCCCTCTCTCTCTCTCTCTCTCTCTCTCTCTCTCTCTCTCTCTCTCTCTCTCTCTCTCTCTCTTCTCATTTTTACTCTTTGTGCAGCTGCAGACCCTCCAGACCTCAGGCAACTAGATCAGCATCTTCACCCGGACATCTGTTGCAGCTGTTTGGGGAGTGCACCCAGCTCCTGTTCTCAGTAATGCTGCTGTCCTGAGACGGCTGTGCTCGGTGTTTTGGTGGCTGTCCCTCCTCGCTGCCATGGCAGCAGCTCTGCCGGTGTTCTACCACGGCGCCATCACCAGGACCGAGTGTGAGGAGCTGCTGGGCAAGAAGAACAAGGATGGAGCCTACCTGGTCCGGGACAGCGAGACCATCCAGGGAGCCATGTGTCTGTGTGTTTAGTGAGTACTTTTTATTGTGTTAGGGAGTACTTTTTAATGTGTTTAGTGAGTACTCTTCATACTCTTCACTACTGCAATCTGTACTGTTCGGTTAACCTTTAATGTGCCAGACTTCTCTTTATCTAAAGTGTTTGTTTCAGTCCTTTTAAAGCTGCTCAAACTTTATCATTCATAGAAGTAGTCCATTTTATTATTCTTAGTTTCTATTTGAATAAGTATCAAGATTGGTATTAGAGTTTGAGATACTCCTGGTCAGTGGTGGAATTACAGTACATTTACCTGAGTAAATATTTATATTTACTGCTTATTTTATTAGTATCCTATCCTATCCTATCCTAAAACACTGTATAAAGCTGGTGTATTATTATTATTCAGGGGGAATATTATACTTTTTACTGCACATCAATTTGTTCCACAGCTATAGTTACTTGTTACATTTCAGATTAAGATTTTACACATAAAACACGAGATCAGTTGATTAAATATGATGCATTGTAATCTAAGTAAAATGCAGGACTTTTACTTTGACAAGAGTATTTTTATACTGAATATTAATAGTGTTATTACATACTCTATGATGTGTATTTTCAGGTAATATTTATTGTTTTTGCCAGATTAAAGCTGGTAACATTTTCCAATACATACTTTTTATTCTATGTTTTGAAGTGGTCTTAACACGTGAGTTTAGATTCTCTGCCTGAGCCCAAACTTGATATATAGCCTAATATTTCCCCCCACTATTCTCGGGCCGGTGCTCTTTTATTATTTTTATATTTTTTTAAGATATGTTTCGAGGCTTTTTTCCCTTTATTCAGAGTGACAGTGGATAGACAGGAAAGGGGGGAGAGAGATGGGAGATGACGCAGCAAAGGGCCGCAGGTCGGACTCAAACCCGGGCCGCCGCAGGACTCAGTCTTCATGGGGTGCACGCTCTCACTGGAGATCCAACATGTATCCGTTTTCTGACACAGTGAGCTGTATTATCAGTTATCACTGGCTGGTGGGTCCCCCAGAGAGACTGACTTTTAGCCGGGATTCGAACCCGGTCCGCTGCAGGACTCAGTCTTCATGGGGCGCTTGCTTAGTACTGGGTGAGCCAGAGATCGCCAGAGATCGAGCATTTGTTTTGTATTTAGTCTTTTCTTTATTAGCCTAATTGGATGGGGAGGAAGCTGTGTCTCTCCGGTTATGGTCTCTCTTGCAGACCGAGGTGAAGGACAGTCTTCATTAGGTGATCGAGACCAGAAAGTGTCCTAAATGGATCCAGGGGTTTGATTGTGTTGAAAGAACATCTATTATTGCTTCAGTCTTTTACATATTGTTTGTATGCATGCTTTC